>JANHGO010007999.1:0-48238 GCA_024606505.1 Aquila spilogaster | reverse complement strand
CCCCATTCCTTTTTATAGCTCTCATAAATCTTTTAGCAAATAGATAAATAACCAAGATACCAAAGTAACTGGCAAATTAAGAGGTCGTTTACATAACAAAGCATCTCTGCCTTCAAGCACATCTTGCTGCTGAGGGCAGTACCATGCTGTTCTGGAATGAGAAACCATGTACGGCTGTCAGGTGCTGTGCCAACCTACATGGTTACAATGAGGACTCATGAGGAAATGCAGACGTGACTGTTCAGCCATACCAGCTCAGCTGAAAGGAATTCAGGTACCTACAGGGCAGTAAAAACCATTTCCTATACTCTTTGTTTTTCCTAAGCATCAACACTTTGTTTATCAATATATATACCAATATCTTTATCAGTAGATATGTCTGTCTTTTAGTCTGAAGAAAGCTTTCATCTTAATAATTTTGTACTCCGTATATTTAACTAGTCTTGGCTTTATGTACTTAAATGTGCATGTCACACGTACCCAAACATATTCAGATTGGCATAACTGGAAAGAAAAACTGCTACGAGGGGAATGGCTTTAAACTAGAAGAGGGGAGATTTAGATTAGATATTAAGTGGGAATTTTTTACGCAGAGATTGGTGAGGAACTGGTACAGGCTGACCAGAGAAGCTGGGGATGTCCCATCCCTGGAAGTGCCCCAGGCCAGGTTGGATGGGGCCCTGGAAGCCTCATCTGGTCGGTGGTAACCCTGCCCACAGCAAGGGGTTGGAACTGGATGGTCTTTTTGTTTCCTTCCAACCCGAGCTGTTCTATGCTTCTATGATTCTATACTGCATTTCATTAGGATGCAACATGATCACAACAGTTGACATAAGCTCTTTGTGTTGAAGCGCTGCACTGTATACAAGAAATCATCCTCCTTCTGAGGACTTAACACAAAAAATGTGTGTCTGTTCAAGGAGTATATTTCTCCTATGTGATCTTACAAAATGATACTGGTCTGTGATGAATTGGTACACCAGAGACAGTGTGTTGAATTAGATAAATTTGATAGTTTGCAGTAGCAGGCAACTCCTGTGATATTGGTGCATTTGAATAGAATAATAATGCATGTCTTACTATATCTGCCAAAAAGAAACCCAGAGAAACCCAAATCTAATTACATTTCCATCATTAAAGTGCTCCACACAGACTGCTGGGTCTGGCAGTTCACTGGAGTCTTAGGACAAGATTCTGATAGGCTTTTCTTTCACATTCCCACGAGTGATGTTTCTTCACGTAGTCTTTGGCCCTTGTTACAATTTCTCTTTCCATAATGGGGTCATTCATCAAACTCTTGGACAGCGCAACAAACTCCTGAAAAAGATAAAGAAAATAATAAATTAAAAGTTCCTTGAAGTTCTTATGATACTGAAATCACTTGTGCCCATATCTTGACTACAGTAAAACTCTTCATCTGGGTGCCAATATTGGAAGCCGTTTAAAGTCATTTTTCAAGGTCAAATATCATAGTTTATTTAGGAACAGTGATTAATAAATAACTGTATCTCTTACTCAGCCCACCAAGTCAGTTAATATCAAAGATAAATCCCAGGAGTGTTAAGACAAACACACATACAACAAAAAGCATTTGCCTACCCAAGTGTTACAAAGCTGAGTTGGCTATAAATTAAATAAATATTCACCTGCTCCCCTGCACGGAGCACAGCTGGCATCAGTTTGTCTGATCTCGTCCCAGCTATACTTAAATCTCTTTTCTATTGTAACATCATTACTTAATTTTGTAGCGAGACTGGAAAACTCACTACGTAAGGACTGTCACAGTGTAAAGGTAAGAGCAGGCATGGGGCAGCAAGCTCTTACAGAGTTGTTCCAGATGGACAGTCGTAGATCCAGCAGTGTAAGCTCAATGTGCTCTACAAAAGAAAGCCATATACGAATCTCCTTTATTTGGCAAAGTACTGGAACTGGCAGATTACAACAGTTCCTTTTTCTGCTCATCTGCCACTCTAATTTAGTTCTATGGAAGAGAATTTGTGAACTTCAGACGTGTGAAAGGAGATTTGATGTCTGAACTAATCTACTCTGAGCAGCTGGTCTAATATTCATCAAGAGACAACTTCCGATACTTCAGCTTGATTACAAATGGGCTCCGATCTTTGCAAATATTGTCTTGGTTCAGCTCAGAAATGAAGACGGCTATTGTGCCAATGGAAAATTAAGATCCTACGCCAGTACATAATTGGTAGTGCAGATCAGTGTGTAAGGACATGGGGGACAAAAAGGGATGGCAGAAAGAGATACACTGTTCATACAAACTGTCAGCAATGAAAGGAAATATCACAAATAAGACCAGCATTTATATCTGTGCTAGGTTAACTAGCAAACTGTACTGGAAAACCTAAGTGCCCAATATATAAACAAATACCTAGATATCAAATCTTTGGTTACTACAGAATCGATGCTGCTGTTGTAATGCAAGTTATGGCTATGCATAATACATAACTGTAGTGGGACCCATGGGAAACACTGATACGTGAAATCACATCAAACATGTTATAATCACTGCCCTGACTCTCACTGACAAGACAAACTATCAATATATGCAACTCTGACATGAAATTTAAACAGTCAGAGATGCTCGTGTCAGTTCTGTTGAAAAGATGTGTAACTAACTGTATAGATACTAGACTAAGATTATTTTCACACATGTATATTAACAAAACCCTCAAATTTAACAGAAGAATCCGCACCAGCCTGTAATCTTTGCACAGATGCTTTTCAGCTTGCATGGCTAATGGATGCAAAAACCACTCTCCCTGCCCAAACACACTTCACCTGTGCCCAGCACGCCACATGCTCTCCCCTCTGCATTGCAGAGCTCCAGCCAAACTTCAGGCTCTATCTACTGTGTTCCCAACCGTTGCCTCTGGAATAGCCCTGAGGGCCACATCCTTCATCCAGCCTGCTTTCCATCCACAACTACCGCGCATTCAGGTATTTTCTGATAGGTAGGTCCGGTCTAGTGAGTAACCTGAGGCCACATCTATCAGACGCTGCAGATACAGCCAAGGACTCTAGCTTTTGAGATTTGTTCTTTTCCTTCCTCCATATCTGCCAAGAATACAGAACAGGGAAGGTGGGAAAGTCTTACATGACTTATGCTGGTTTCATCCACTTGCCTGTATAATCATGGTAATAAATACTCTTCACACTGAACTACATTCCAACTTTAATTTTATGCTCCTGTGGAGGATTTTATTTAAAGTAATGTTTAAAAATAATTTATGTAAATTACCTAAGAACAGAAGCAGTAATGTAATATTTCTTGACAGGTAGTCCTATTAGCATTCTTTTAAAATGTGGCTATAGAGGACAAAAACTTGGAAACATGTAAATGATAGAAGAAATGAGATCCTTATTCACAGTTACAATACTTAGTGCTGGCAACAATTTCAGGGAAAATGACAAACTGAGCCCAAAGCACGAAAGCTGAGAAGCTGCAGGAGAGAGTAACAGCAAATGGAAAAATACTGGGGGGCTGGGAACGAGGATTTCTCAGCTTTATCCCCACTTCTGCTAATCAAATGTGACCATCTCCTAGGCACTCTCTGTCTGGAAGCCAGTGGGAGGATTTGCTATGACTTACCTGGGTTTTGCCTCATGCTCCTGAAGCATCTGGCTCAGCTTGTTTTCGGTTTTGGATACTAAGCTCTAGACAGCAATAACTTCATTTTTCAGGTGTCACCCTTAACTCCAACTGACTTGCATTCCAGTGGGAATTTTGTGGTAAGTCTGAAGCGTGGGCTCCCACTTGCAGAATGCAGACTTCCAGAACTCAGAGCTCTTTTGCAAAATTGAAGCCTATGATGTGCGAGCTGCTCAAGGCGTGGTAACGTGCCTTCATCAGCAGCTATGGTGTATTTGTGCAATTGGGATTCACGCAAATATTTGTGCACTATTCTTTTACTGTAGATGTGAAGTAAGTTTCACATTTGGTGAAAGGGGAGCAAAATTCACACATTGCTTTTCCGTTGTCAAATGTGATGATACGCACTTCAAAAGCCACAATGAGAGAAGTGATACACATGCTAACTTAATACCTGGGGGATTACAGGATATCTAATAAGCCTTTTGTTCACATATAGGAGTATAATTACTGTAGGTGTCGCAGAAAAAACACAGTGTAAATTTGAACCTCAGCAGTTAGCCTTAAACCAGAAAAAAGCAGGGGAGATCATCATCTTATGTATACCTAGAAGTGATACTAATGTGCTCTGTAATGCAAATGCTAAGTCACGGCTTGAACCAGTGATTGAACACCTGGTGGGAAGGCAGAGCCGACCCAGGGGAGCTCAGGTGCATGCAATGTACCCAAGTGATCACAACAGGTGGAGCCAGAATCCACCCCTTTCCAGACCTCATTTAAGGGTTGGCAGTGGAGGCAAGGGCATCTCACTGGAGATCCCTGCATACCTGAGACCTTCTAAAGGTAAGGAGCTTCTTTTCTTTTGATTGTGCTATCGTTGCTGTGTTTTCTATTGTGTTACAGACTTCTTTGTGAGTAATACTTCACAGGCATTTTTCAGCAGCAGCATCCATGTTACATTTTTTTTCCTGGTAAACTGACCAATCATTTTTAAAGACCATACCTGCTTCTTTATGTAATACCTAAAAGGAGTTCTGTGTAAGATTTTTGCAGAAGCCCAGAAATACCTCTGTCTGGAAAACAAAGCTGGAAAACGAACTGAGAGAAGGGATTCAATATTCCTTCAGTTACCACGAGAATCATATTGATGCCACAGTGATGAAAATAAAATGCATAGTTTATTTATTATTTATAGAATGAAAGTAAGTCTGCAATTAAACCGTTTCATATCAGCTTCAGCAGATAAAAGAACATGATTCTTAAACATCAGAGAATCACCCCAGGGAAGGCAAATGCCAACTGTACGTAAACTCAGAATGGTGACAGATCTACCTTACGGCAGGAAACCTCAGAAGTTACCTGGCACTTCTGTGTTCTTCACAGGGCAACAGGTCAGTGTTGCTAGGGGAGCGTAAGCAGTAATTGCTGGCACTGCGCACGACTGCAAATTAAACTATTCAGTATTAGGGTTCAAAGGGCTGAAAACTTTCAGCTGCGTTCTGGCTTGATGTCCTGGTAGGAATAGCACTGACCAACGTTTGGCAGAGGAAAGCCCTGCACACTCGGTGTGTTGCTGCCAGTAGCCAGCTGAGCTGTATTTCCCTCTCACAACTTCAAAAGTTTTCTCTGCTAACAGTAGTCTTTCCAGGTCCTGCATGCACTCAAACTCAGTTAGTGCTTGGCTCCTCTCGTTCTGGCTTTGGAGTTTGTTTACCTACTTCTGTTTATTTGGCTCCTTTGGTAAGCTTTCACAGACGCTGGACGTATAATTTTGAACCTTAGGATGCAGAATAATTCTTTGTGTCTTCCCTTTTAACATGGTTTTGCATTATTTATTGCCCTAAAGTAGCTGGCCATTCTCTCTTCTTTATCATTTTTTCTTTCAGATCCCATTAACTCAGTGTCAAATATTCCATAAACTTGCAAATTCAAGTAATGGCTGGATCAAGCCATGATTTAAAAGTAAGGTGCACACATGATGTAGTATCAAGGACAAAATCTTTCATAGCTTTCACCTTTAGTTTAACTGCCGTTTCCATCTCCATATTGTCTTCAGTGATTGGCAAGACTTTATTTCCAGACATGAAGCCTCAGCATATATGCAAATAGTTAATGATGACTACAGTTCTGCCCCAAATTTCCTACTTGCCTATAAGCCATAGAAGTTCATTTTCTTCAAGAATTAATGAAGAATACCAGCAGCATTCACAATTTAAAATGATGTCCATTGTGTAAGTCAATTTATACTCCTCTAATTTAGCTTTCAAACGATAGGGCAGTCCACAGACCAGACACAATGACTTTGAAACTAACCTTATTGTGAAGCACCACCCCTGCATCCCCAGATCAGTAATGACTTGAAAATAAGCCCTGTTTTATACTCTTGACCTATAAATACATCACAACAAAACAGAATCTGCTGCACTTAAGCAATGAAGGTTTCTTTGACTTTTTCTTAAAAATCTTTGATGGCCCAGGTTCTTCAAGACAGGCTTTCCCAACCACCTGAACACTGGACTAATCTCTCCCCATAGCATTTAAACCACTTTATCTGAAGTGTAACACACTATAATTCGATCACAGTGTGAAGGACTGCCTCCATTCACATCTGCTAATCACTCTGAGTATCCTGGATGGTTGTTTGTTTGTTTCTGGATTGAGGTCTGTTTTAGCTTTGGACTAAAACAGAAGAGAGTGGATTTTGTGTGCAGAGCAGAATTTTACCTTCTTCATCTTTTGTTTGACTTTGCTGATAATAGACTTGGATGGTTTGAGTGTATCCTTTTAGACCTAACTTTCATCTGGTGACTAAAGGACAAGGCTGCATGACAAAACAGACATGGCAGTCTCTGTAAAGGCCTGTATCTGTGTGGAATGGAATAAACACTTCAATTTGCAGAAAATGGTGGATAGAGACAAAAGGACAGAAGGATGAAATAGCCTAGGAATTGGGATTTTATGAAGTTGAGATTTGGAGCCCTCCTGCTGATGAAACCTCTGCTTGAAGGACCTTTTTTTTTTCTCATGGAGGAATGGGGAGATTTGAGCAGCTGAAGAGAGACAATTCTTGTGTATGTGAATGAAGCCTGTTTTTTCCAGTGCAGTCCAAAAAGGGAAGCTGCAGGAAACGGGAGGACAGAGCAGTTTAACAAATTGCCACAGAGATAGAGATGAGAGGATGTAAGGATCTCAGGATGGGGAAAAGGGGGAGCGAACCAGGCAGTCTTCTTCCGAGTCCCTTGTTCTTTTCTCATCGTCCCTGCCTTTTTAAAAACAAATGTATTGAAGAGTTTACTGTGAAAGGAATTTCTTGTGGAAGGGTGAGTTTCTTTAACTGGTGTCTATAAGAGTAGCTATAATTACAAAGAAGGACATGGGAAACACTTTTACTCAGGAAAAACTAACAACAGCCTTGAGTTTCCTAACAGTGTTGGTTGGTTGGTTTCTGATAGAACTAATGTAAGAACAAGCTAGCCTGATGTCATTGAGGTTATGGCAAGAAATATTTTATCAGATACTTAAGATGTCAAAGTAATCAGATTAACAAAAAAGAGAAGAATTCTTCCTAGAACACATTTTCCCATCTCTACTGTCACACTAAATCTTTTAAGGCAGTATTCAAAGTGGACATTGTTTTTATTTTCAACAATAAAACTGAGAAATGGCTTGAAACTGGAAGTGTTCTAACTTAATCACGTTTTTTGATCTAATGTAGCTCTTGACTTCTGATAGACTGTAAATAGTGGTTTAAAAACTGTATTTGATATGGTTTGGAGAGAGAAGGAGCAACAAAAAGAAATGGTTATCTTTAAAACCATGAGTGAAAACGATTGGCATTCTGTCCACATCAGTGAAAGGAGAAAGTTCTTCCCCAGCTTTGCAGTGGGGTTAGAATGTTAGCCTGCAAACAAAGTCTTCTGACCCATTTGCAGATTTTGATATTTTCCACATCATTTGACACCAATAAAATAATAAGAAGGCTTTTATAAAATGAAACCAGACATAGCTATCATTGGAACTACTTATGCTTTTCACTAACTGAGGAAATATGTAGCGTATTTAAATTGATCTTGAATTCCAAATAAAACTTGAGATCACAGAAGAGGCTTCTTACAAGACTGTATGATGAAGCTAATTGGGTCTGCTATGAATAATGTATCTGAATTCTAAGCCAGATACAAGCAAAATGTTGAGGGAAACACCGGAATGTATCAGAATTAATATCAGTGGAGCCATCAGTATGCATGTTCAACATGATCATATATCCTTGAAGTTCTGAAGAAGCATATGGAAGGCAAAGAGCTGTTTGCAGGGAATAACGTATAAATAATTTTACAAGTACCTATACATCTCAGCCCCTGTTATCCTGAAAGCATCCCATTTCAAAGGGGTATTTCAAGAAGAGATACTGCTTCCCCAGCAAAAAACATTCCAGAAGTTAAAGAAACTTTGCTGTAGAAACCACTGGAAAAATTAAATATGACCTGCAGGAATGTTTCCATGTCTTAAAAATAACAGAACTCAGAGAGAACTCACCTGCCTGAACCACCACTTAATAGGATGCATTAATCACACACTCCACAAAGTGGTTAATATCATACATTCTGTGCTTTCCAAAGTTATCAACTAAACTGTCCCAGTACATCGTATTTAATCTTGAGTTGGATGAAACACAGGATTTAGCCAATAATTAGTACCAAGGATATTCTGTTTTATGGAATAATAATAATAAACAGGTTGATTTTCTTCAATGCCTTCTTCCCTAACTGCTACCATGTTTATATTATTTTATTGGTTATGGTCTCAGATTGTAAAATGAATGAATTCTTGCAAAACAAATTCATGGCTAGTTTGAAAGCTAGATATGAGATTTCATTGTATGATGGCTTACATATGACATGAGCAGGAAACGATTTAAGAAGTTATACTAAACTAAACAGAAATATTCTTTTAACAGAATGTTAAAGTCCTTAGAAAAGGGGGAAAAAAAAAAAGAATTTTCAATGTAATATTTATGAATGGGAGCTTTAAAAGTAGCTATCATAAACTCTCAGGTGTTTCTTATGTAGAGGAACTCTATAAGAAAAATGAATGAACTCATCTTCTACAACCTATATAAATACATAACAGTAAAGCCACAATGCAAAAAAAAAAACTCAAATGAACATTTCCAGTATTTCAATATGCACAGTGTTCTCTCTCTCTCCACTGGTACTTATCTTCATAGAAACTCCATTCTAAAACTTTGCTAAATTTTAGTCATTATTCTGCCTAAGCAATATCTTTGACTTAATAATGCTTTATATTAACACTTATTGCTAGACATTATAGATAATGCATTATCTAAAACTTCAGGCTCATTCTTCTTTCAGTTAGCTATGGGTTGAGTCATACAAGTTCATATTTCAGGAAAAGAAATATGACAGATGCATAACGTTTATTCCAAGGCTTTCTTATGGAACCTTCAAAACTGAAGTGCCATAAGTTGATGAGAACTGAGCCCCATTCATTTGGCAGGCTGTAAAGCAGCACAGGCTAGACAAACATTCAGCAAGGCTGACACCTAGTTAAAGTTTAGCGAATTGCAAAGTGAATACGAGACAACAGCAGCGCTTCCAGTAAGGTGATTTAAAACCTAGAGTTTTAGAGGGATCGGAGGAAAACTGCTCAGTGTAAAAGCTAAGTTCCCAGAGAGGCGTTAGCATGTAACAGTAAGTGAACCTAACTTTTAGAAGGGAAAGAAAACTAGTTTAAGGCTTTGTTGTTTTGTTACCTGGGGATCTGAAAATAGCAGTCCTGTATCTTTATGTTTTATTATTGCTGCATTTCCAGGAATGTTCCTTGCAAGCACTGGAATATCTAAGTCCATTGCCTAGAGGAATATAGAGAAAGGAAACAACAGTTTATTAGGATACAGGTATTTGGAGATGTTAATGATGGCATTTTTAAAACTGGATTAATTGCTTCTGCTTTAAGTTCCTTCCCATCTCTTCAACGTTATAGTTGAAAAATACTATGTCTGAGGTGAACTCCTTTGCATAACTTCTCTCAAATATTTTCTATTTTTATCAGTCTTGTAGCTTTGGAAATATTATCAAAAGCAACCCATCCAGAAAGTCAATTAATAGCTGTTCCATCCTTTATTCTTTTCCTTCTCAAAATATGCAGTTTGTTTCCCACTGGAAGGTCCTGACATATGGAAGGCTTTAAGAGGATAAAATTAACGTTCAGGTCAAAGGTTGTCACTGTAACTCAGCCATTATCATACACGGAGAGATTTAAGTTATAGCACAAAAAGCCAGCTCTCCCCCACATAGAGTATCTGGTCTCTTGTTCCATTAAAACACATTTTGTCTCAGATTTTCTGCAGCATGTGCAGAACTGGAGAGATCTGGGCAGCACTATACTGGTGAGAGTAGAAATCACTTGACTCCTTTTCTTCAGTTCCGATTCCTATTGGTCTTATAATACTCTTGAAGGACTTTTGCTTTTGCTAGCCTCTGTCACTACAGCTAGTTTTGGCCTTTGAGCACTCAGGGAATGCAGGAAGGCATGCAGTGACAGGGCTTCTGACTGAACCATACCAAGCAGGGTGGAGAAAAGGTTATGCTTTCTGAACGCATCACGCTTTCAAAACATATTACCTACAGAGCTATTGGTTTGCAATTCCTCAGTGCCCAAGGAATACATTGGAAGTAGTGGAATTAGATTATACCAGTTGTTTTTTTGATTTCTTTGTTTGGCTTATATATACACGTGTGTTTATGTATGTATATACATTATAAGGAAAGTGTAGGGTCTCAACATGGCAGCACTTCAGGCTGTCTTCAGAATCAGGAGCAGAGATTCAGCACAGCATCCATTCAAAGACAGTAAACCATTTCCAAGAGACCTAAGGCCAAGCAACTTCAAAAAATACGGCTTAGATTTTGAAGTACCCAGTGTGCAAGGCCTGGCCACTCAGTTCTGTTACTCATGCATGCCTTATCTGATGTTTTAATCACTGTTGATGAATTTGGAGGTCTTGAGATACACTGACTGTAAACCTAGAAAAACTCATATTGTATAAGTATCACAGTGTTAAATGAGAAAGAAACTCACTCCCCCAAATCTTCAATCTGTTCCATGTTCCGTACTGATTCCCTGTCTCTTCTGAGTGAATGCGTTTTTAATTACTGTCATTACACTTCCTGGATGGGGAGTAATTTTCCTTCAGTCATTGTAGAAAGAAAAAAAAAACCTCCAAGGAGCAGAACAAGACAACGTGTCATTTGCTTTTTATTTTTTGTAGTTTGTTTCTTATAGCATAGTTTTATAGATAAAATTGGAGACAAAAATACCTTGATACCTTGACTGATACTGTACAGAACCAATTATGTTTTGAACAGTGAAGGAATGCTGCAACTTATCAAATGTGTTAATAGCTTAAAGTATCCACGTGAAACCGTGCTTAAATCACCTCTACTGATGAATTTACGCTGGACATAGAAATTCAACAGTCCTTATGGCATAGCCATCTGCTTTGCAGCAGTGAGGTCTGAAAATAATAATAACCCTTAATGACATAACCTGTTCTACACTTTGTACCAGAAACTACTGGGTCAGCTGGAGGTAATTCAGACTAATAGATGGATGAGCACAAACCAGGACAGACAAATGGGAAGCATGAAAACTACAAACGAGATTTTTGAATGTAACCATCTATTGTGATACGACTTCGTATTAAAAATAATTATATGGTGAGGAGAAATACCATTTTTAGTTATCCTCAGATTATTTTGTAGTTTCCTTTACTATTGAAGAAAATAAATGTGTTTTCCAAAGATAGGTTTTAAAAATATATATGATTACAGTACAACAAAGTTCATTGCACACCAAAATTCAGCCAGGAGAAGGGAGGTGCTGGTACCTGACAGGTTTGAATATGCAGGTTGAGAAAGATGATTTTGGCTTTAATTATTCAATTGTAGAACTTACACGGGGTTACCACACGAACATCAGCTTCTTTCTGATTCAGCAGACTTTCAGCCCTTCCCTCTGACAGGCTGAGATGCCCTTGTGTTCTGTGTGCTGGCTGTTGTTGATATCGCTCAAAAGCGTTCAATGAACAGGGAACAAAAATATTTCACTTCAAAATCAAGAGCTTGATAGTGGTTTTGAAGCGTGTTGGCATTCTCTGTCTCTTGCCTAAGGCCCTCTCCTCACCTCTTTGCATCTCCCCCTTTATAAGACAAAACCACAGGAGTATTTCAGGTCTGGCTACTTTCCAAACAAGCAATTGTTCATTCAAGAGAAAGCACCATTAAAGAAAAAGAGAAGGAAGAAAACACACAAAACACAGCACTCCAGGACTGGCCACTTATCCCCACAGCAGTTACCTACAAAGCAGAGAGGAGTTTGGATTTGAGCCCAGGGAGTAGTGGAAACTGTGCCAGCACTGGTCAAATACAAGTATGGTGCCCTGTGTCAGGTCTGTCCTGGACTGTGCCTCCTCTCATGGTTTTACAGACTGACATACAGCTCAGCCTGGACTCCAGAATACATTTTTGTTTGTTTGTTTTACAAGGTCTGTTCATTTATTTGTTTCTGAACGCTGCTTAGTTGATAGCTCACTGAAGATGGTCACTGCATTTATATTTAATTTTCTATCATCTCTGAACTGTAGAGGGAAATACATTTGTTCTATCTCATACACTTGTAGGGCAGTAACTGCTATGCCAGAAAACTTGAGGTCCCAAAACACATAGGTACCAATGAGTTATAGCTACTGAAAGACAGAACAGATGGCTAAATACATAAGATGAGGGACTGCCTTTGTACCAGCTAGCTTTAAACAAATGGGTTGTGCTGGAAATAATTACTGCATGAAGTGGATTAGAATTTAATTTAGATACTTAGTCTGTTTTTAAGCAGTAAAAATAATCATTTGCATTGTTGAAAATATGTATAATTCACTGACCCGGGTTCCCCAAATAATAGCATAACATAACATGTTAGTCCATTGGCCATCTGTTTTGTTACATTAACCTGAATGCAAATGTGTTTTAATGCTATTTCAAAAGAGTACAGGATAGAGATTCAAGCTTTGGAATCAAGCACACAATAAGCATTTCTAACCAGTAGTGTGGGGCTTATAGAGTAAATATGGGTTTTATTTGCAGTTTTGTCTTTTGGATTGACCCTTATTTTCTTCCCCACAGTCTATGCATCTTTTTATAGCCCCTCTTCAATTTTAGTGCTCTGCAACATCTTTTTACTTCACATGTTGTTTAAGAATGAATTTTGCCCTATGGTAGAATATACTGGCTGTCTTTCTCTCCTATGATTACTTTCTTTAAACTGGCTTTTGGATGTGTATGTGTAAATCTAACATGCATAGCAATCTAGTGGTTTTTAGAACACTTGTACTGCACCTGAAAGCATAAAAAAGCATTAAAATGGGGTTGGTCTCAAAACATTTTGCTTCCCAACTATATAAAAACAGACAAAGTTTTCTAGCAGTAGTTTCATCAGCACTTGCCCAGGAACATGCAGAACTTGTCAACTTTCTGAGTTTGGGATGTATGCTAAAACACCAAGATATCAGTACTAAATGACAAGGTAATCAGCTATGGTTTCTAGTTCTTTCATACCTTAAGGCAGGTTTGAAAATGAGATAGTTATCTATTTATCTCATTTATCTATTATATACTTACCTCATGCTAAAAGCAAGCTAAGCATGTGCTCAGTGTTTACAAATTCATGACCTGGTTCAATTTTGAACTTTCGAGAGAATGAAAGCTGCATTTCCAAATTCAAGCAAGACATTATATCCAGCCTAGGAGCAGAAGATTTTTATGCATCGTTTTCTGCCTTATTAATTTAACAAGATCTTAGCAGATGGCTCTTACTACTGTTGACCATCTCAGGCAGGGACATCACTTTATTCGAATGACACTTCCTCTGAGAGGGAGAGATTTTTGCAGTAGGATATTTTATAAGCAGGTCATCAAATCCCACTGTACAACAGTGTCATCAGTGGACGCACAGTACCAAAATCCTTATCACATTAGAAGAAGCATTCAAGCAAATCTGAGGTACTAAGCGGGCAAGCTTCAGGAGTTTCTTAAGAGGTAACTAAAAACCTAACTTGCTTTTAGAGTTAATAGGAACAACTCTGAAACTGTACTATAGCCTGAGCTTCTTCCCAGTTTTACGTTGTAATAGTTGTTGGGTTTTCTTTTTTTTTTCTGATGCAAAACAACAACAGCAGCGAAGTCAGAAGTGTAGGAATGATCTGCTTTTCTGTTTGTGTGGAGATTTTCAGTGAGGAAAAATCAGTTATTTTAGAGGGGTTCTTTTTTTTTTTTTTTTCCTTCTGGACAGAGATTTGCATCTTGAATTGGTGATAAATTAATCAACATGATTGCACAGTGGAAACTTAGAGTAGCTTTCCAGTGGAGGTGATATTTGACTATCTAATAGCCCTGAAAGGTTAATTGAATAGTTCAGTCACTCAGGGAAGAGCTTAAATAAAAACTTTCCTTGTTGATTTATCAGATTCAAAACTTGTTAGAATTGCACTTCAAAGGAGGAAACCAAAAATCAGTAATCCATGAAGCAGGCTCAACAGTACTTCTGAAGTAAACCGGCATTATCATTTTGCTTTGAGATATTGGCTGAGATGCTGTATGTACACTCCCTCCCCTGATAAAAGCTCGGGAAAGTGCTCAGTTCCGATGGGAAAATGTTGGGGAAAATTATTCTCATTGTCTCATCAGTCCTGAATTTCCATAACAACTCGTCCTGGGCCAAGCATGCTTGCACTTCTGTTCCAGATGCCATCTCATTTGACAGTCTTTGTTTTGCTTTTTTTCCCCCTCTTTAGCTCACTGACATTCTCAGGAAGTAAATCAGATTGATTTTTGGTCGACTGTTCTTAAGTGCTCCTGAAGGGAACGTGCAGCTGGTTGGGAGGAGGTGGCAGGTACTTAACATTTACTTCTCTGAGACATGGACTTGAGTGATGGCTGTGCACTGTGTTGGTAGCACTCCATTTCATCTCAACCACTGAACATAACTACTACTACATATGTTTATGTAGTGTAGCAGTTATCAGCCACACCAATAGATTTGGAAAATACACTATTTGTAGTATTTTTTGTTTATAGAGATAGCATTGTTGCTGTGAAGAAGCACATTCTTCTACCCCTGCAACTTTTTTTTCTGAAAAGAAAAACAAATTTGCTACCTAACCAACACTTACAATTCTTACAGTGCTCACTCACTTCTTACTTCTGATGTGTGGATGAAGAGCATGCTGAAGATGCAGCATGTGATTACTCATTAGAAACAGCAACAGGTAATTCATTAAAAGAGATTGTATAATACTTTCTGAGATCACAGTGAACCAACACTCACCGGACACAAAAAAAAAAGAAAAAGAAACAGCAAAAAACATCAGCCCAAAGAACTTCCCTTTTAAGAACACCTTTTTTTTTCCTGGAGAGTATTTGGCACTAAGCCGGGTCCTACTTTGACAGGTATGAAATAGATCTGGTTATTAATTTTCAATATTGATGGCAAAAAAAATTAACTGAGCATATAATTCGTTCATTAATAACTTCAGAATGAAATAACCAAATACAGGTCTTAGATTGCTTTTTGAAAGGATGTAAAAATAAATGAAAGTCTATTCTAGCAACATTATCGGGAAGTGGATGTTGAATTAAGAATAATGACAACCTCAGTAAATCAGAATGACTCTCATCTCAAGTCTGTATCGTTAATTTAACAAGACTTATAAAATTACATTCTATCCTCTAAGAAAAAAAATAGACAAAGCATTAAAATTTGCCAGTTCAAGGCACAAAAACCGTAACTACTAAAACAAAACTATTTCTTTTTGCAAGTGTTGTCTTCACTGGCTTTGAAACATAGATATAAAATGTTGACATGCATTTCCAGTGAGAAGAGGCAATGTCAGATTCAGTGTAACCTCCGTGGAAAAACCTCATCGCTAAGATGCAATTACCTCCAGAATTGCAGCAGACATCCCCTCTGAAATGGAGCTGTTCACCACAGCAAAGCACCTTCTCATAGCAGCATGAAGATCATCCTGTGGCATCTCCTGTAATAAATGTACTCCAGGTGCCCTAGAAATAAAATGCCCACAAATAGGACACCTCTTACAAATGTGTTCTAAGATTTCTTGCTAAAACTTAGAGCAGTGATGGAAGATGGTCTGAGCAGTCCAGACATGGTTCTGATGTTAACAATTGCTTGCCCATGGGCAAGCCACTTTGCTATGTTTTTGTTAGCTTTCTATCCATAAACGGAGTTAAAAACCCAGTACAGGTACACCTCGCTACCTGTCCCCTTCACTGTCATTCTGGAGTTTTATAATCAATCACTTAACACTAAGCTCTGTTAACCACAATCTGACGGACAGATGAACGAGCTGAGTTCGGTGAGTATGGATACGTTTTCTCTGAAGACTGTATATATTAGGAGGGAGATAATGCATTGATTTATGAAAAATGCAGTTTAAATATATAGGGAAATGGGGTATGACCATCAGAATGGTCACCTGCAGGAGATGCTGAGTTTTCAGCTGCTGGCTTTTGGGAATGGATCGAGGTTCTAAAAGATCTCATCTGCTTCCACTTTTACGATAAGCACTCTTCTCTGCTGAATGCTTACATCTCTTCTGTTGTAATCTTCCTAAGATTAAGCAAGGTCAATTGAATCAAGGCTGCAGGATGGAAAAAACAAGGTAATGAGGTGTTCAGTTCCAGATGAAATGAATGGGACTTAAGACTAGTCATCATTTTCAAAGAGCCAGCATATCCTCCAGTTGATGAACCTGGTCATTTCTCTTCATCCTTGACATGAGAACACTGAGGCAGATGGATGAACGAAAGCATTTGACCCTAAGATCCTCCTGTTAACTAGACTTAGTTAGACATCGCTTTTCTGACTGTGCAGTAGCATCCACTTCTGCAGAGATAAATAGCTGTATCAAGGGGAGTATTAATGTATGATTACAGGAGATGCGTTTCCCATAAATAACTTGATAAGGAACAAACAAACAAAAAACAATCTGTCCTTGAAAATGTAATTGCAAAACAAATACTTTAAGGTTTTAAATCTGAGGCATGTGAAAATACTGCATTCTGCAGTAAAAACAAAAGCCCACTGTTCTCTAGAATGTATACCCTCTGGTCAGAAAGCTCATAAAGTAGAGACAGAAAAAAGCTGCAGAGGGTTATCTTGTCCACCTACTCAATCACCCACAAACAGCATGCAAAATCTTGCAGAAGGCAAGATGGAAAAAAAGAATGGAAAGACTCCTAAAAGGTAATAAACATAAATAATACCTAATCCTAAATCAGATAAGATTTAACTGAAAATATGAATAGATCTACTGGCTAATTGAAAACGTAAAATGCGTAGAATACCCGTTCTGAGAACATTACATGTCAAATGATCAAAATGCATTTGTTAGTCATAGAGAGTTGTGAATGCGTGGTCATTTGTAGATACAAAAAAGCACTTATGCACACGATGTAAGAAGGCAGCCAGCCAGCTGCTTTCATCTGGGGTAGATAAGAAGCTTAAGATTAATTTCTTACCTTTTGATTTTCTCCTTAACTTCACTTGTAAAAAGCGGATCGACCTGGAAAGGAATATACACACAGGTGTATGGCACTACTGTAGCACTATATTTGAAATATCCAGAAAATAAAAAGAGATTTTTCTCTCTTTTAAAACAATATTTAAATGCACGAATGTGTTGAACTTTAAAATCATAGCACAGATCGATAATTTGGCAGTTACATTTGACCTTACAGACAAATGCTGTGAGATCGACACTGAGATCCCCTGCACTCAGTGACCGCACAGCTTTGGGCTGCTGACAGAAGGGGATGTTCTGCCTCTTCTCCCCTGACATCCCTCTGGCTGCAGGTTTTAATTAGAGAGAGATCTATTGAATACAAACGACTGTTTTTAGATGACTCAGCAAAGGCTGATTCAAAGATGGATTTGACAACTTACTGTCTAAGTTAGGAGCACTGCACTGATGTGCCTAGCAATTGTGCCTTTATGAATGAAGTAACCAGCGTGAGGAAGGGAAGGAACTTTTCAGGCTTCATTTAACACGGGGGGAAAGCAGCATGTAAATGGTGATGGTTAGATAGATGCTACATGCTGGCAGAAACATTTGTTTGGAAACTATTAAATACAAAAATTAAAAAGAGTATAACATTGAAGACATGCTGGAGTTATTAAAAGGTTGTCCAAGACAGGCAATTAATGCCAGCGAGTTTATTCACAAAGCTTAGCCATGACTGCATTTTCATTTAACATGATTAAAATAAATAAACAGAACTTAGAAATCCTTAACTAGACATGAAGAATGGAGTCAGACTGTTTTTATTGAGGCAGACTGGCTATATAGATCAGTTTATGATCACTTGCACAGCATACAGCAGTTGCAAGCCCTGGAAGCAATGTGGCTCATTTTTTAATGTATATTAATATTTTTTGTTTGGTTTTAACTCAGTATAAGATAGAAGGCACCAGCAAAGAATATTAGAAAACCCTTTTGGTAAAAACAGCAACAACAACAACTCAGAATTGATTTTATGATTGTGTACTTTGAACGCAGGAATAATTATTTCTTGAAAGCATTGCTTTGTAAATCAAAAGATTCAAGCAAATCACTGCTGCACTAAGGAATGAATTCCTACTGCATCCATGAAATAAAAGGCTTGCATAACTGCTTATGAAATTATTTTTGCTAACAGCTGAGGGAGAAAATCAAGTGCCCTTTCCTGAAGCACTCCCTAATCCTGACAGCTGTGTGATACAGACCTGTGCACGATGCCAGCATGTCAAGTCACAAGTTCCTTTGATATTTTATATCGATCTTTGTGATTGCTATTTCTATATAAACATCTTTTCAGCTTTCTCCCCAAAGTACTATTTTGATGCTGAGTTCCTCTCCTGAGAACCTAAACTCTGTTTCCATTAAAATCAATAGAGTACTTGCAAGTGATTTAATGTGCTGTGGGATATGGTCTTTTGCTCTTCTACCTTTAGAAGCAGGAGAAAAACTACAGTCTGTGACTCATAAAATTTGTAAGATATTAATTCCTATCATATCCTCTTCTGTGGAAGTTAAGAAATTGCCATCTATCTCATGAACAGAACAATCCCTTATGCAGCGTTCTTCTCTTGGCAGGTATTCCAAGAAGTCTGGCCTGATTAGAAGAATTCAGCTAAAATAGTACTTTCAGGATGGGTGTAGCAATGACTTAGAGAAGTGTTCCCCGTGAGCTACATTTAGGATCTTGAGGGGGCACAGTTATCTAACCACAGGCTCAATATAACAGAAAATTGAGTACAACACAAGCTGTTGAGTAAGTTCAAAATGCATTTAAAAGATGCGAATGCTTCCAAAGACTATGGCAGAATGCCCAGGAACTCAGCGGTTTCAGAAAAAGGTATTGAAAAGGCAGAAATAATACTTCTGAAGAGTGAGCCCCTTCCCTTCCCATCCATTAGCATGTAAAATTCATTTCAAAGGAATTATACCATTCTGTGTTTAGTTGGAGGTATGGTGATCTAAGAAGAACTCTCTGATCTGAATCAGCCCCAACTGCCTGGCTTTAGTACACTCAGGCTGTAAACATGAAACAGATTTCACCAATTCTATTTGTCAGATAAGCTCTGTGCTTGCTGTTTGGTATCAGAAAGAAACCTAACACTATTTTGCACCTGCTGACAACTGAATTATTTCCAAATTGAGGCTACCAAAAATGACGTCAAAATCTAAACTGAAAGAAAAAAGATGACACAGTTTTCCACACCAACAAAAGAAGCATGGACAAGGATAATGAGCATCCAATATCACTGTCACTATATTAAAATTTCTCATTAATAACTCTTGCTAAAAAATTCTAGATGGCAACTTTTGCCTCTCAAAATATGTGGTAGACCAATTCATCAATTATTCATTTTGAAATAAGCAAGACTTTACATGTTAATAAATTTTGTACAATTCCACAGGTATAAATATGGAAGTCAATATTAAGACCCAAATACTTAAGAAAACTTCTTTAAAAGTTCATTCTGTAGTCAAATATTAGGCTAAATCTTTTCCTGTATGAGACCATAATAAATAGCATTACCAAATCATGTGCATTAGCTAGATATAAAATTATACTATTCCAACTGCAAGTGTACTTTATAGAACTAGCCTGAGCCTTCTAAACATATAAACAGAAATCCAGTATGTGCAAAAGAAATCTTCAGCTGCTGTAACCTACTTCACCTCTATTGATAAGTGTGCATTACTAAAAACTCAAGTGAATTCAGTTGGACTAACCCAGTGCATATCTCCTTAGAAAACCCCCTTAGCTGCTTTCCCTTTTTGCAACAAAAAAGGGAGCACGTGCTAAGTGAGGAGGATGTTTAGCTGCTAGCAGAACTCTGAACTTTGGAGCACTGGAATCACTTCCATTTCCACCATTCAGACCTGCTGTGTAAAACCTTTACAATTGCTAAGTTTGCACCTTCTTATCTCTATAGAAGTTAGAAGTCCTCTGACATAGGTTCAGTTCAGAAAGGATTATTGCAGTATCTCACACGTGAGCAAGCAGAAGTATTTAGAAATAAACATGCAAATAAATCGATAATAATAACAATAACAACAACTTACTGCTGGCCCGATTATGCCCAGATGAACACTGGGGTCCTTTCCGTGCCAATCTAAAATAGAAGAGGAACATTTTTTTTATTAATCAAAATTATTCGTTATTAATACTATTTTAAAACACAGGAAATATTCTTCTTCCTCTAAAACCAATGTAAAAAGCTGCACGAGTAAAGTAGAACTAGGTAAATATTGTATTTCTACATAAAGGACTGAATATGTATCTGATTTCACGCTCTGCCCTCAGATTACTCCTCTGAATTCAAAGGATTAGCATATCTGAAAGTTAGCAGTTAGCATTTCTGCTTCACAAAATCTCTTATGATTCAAGGGTTATTTAACTAAGCTCAGATATTAATTTTGAGTCATCTTTAGAGAACAGTGCTCTACAGAATGCGGTGACCCTGGCCACTAAGACAAAATGATTCTAAATTTTCCTGTTTTGTAAGGGAGTGTGTGGAAGCAACTACAACCATTACAATGAATGCTGAGTTATTAAGTACATAAGAGAGGTATGCCATTCTTTCAAGACTAGAATAGAATCCTATCACAGAACCACTTTCTTGGCATTAATAAACTACATTTGCTGTGAAATATTACAAGGCAGTAAAGGCCTGAAAAAAGTAAATGGAATACCTGAAGCTACATTTTCAGCTTGGAATATGTGAACCTTTTCACACAGGAGCTGAGAATCTGGCAAAACATTCACCTGCGTGACCGCAAGAGAACTTTCTAACCATGGGTGGTAAGATTTGCTTGTAATGTTAATGGTATTACTTAGCACACATCAGATCAGTGTAACAGCCACAGGACAGTGAGATAAAGAAAGTTATTCTGAAGTAGATGAACCCTTCTTTTGTCTTCCATTAATATTGTATGTAGCAGCAAAACAGTCTTTCTAACAAGTAACAGCATCAAATAATGCTTTGATTTTAATGCACTGTTATTCCCAGCAGGCTGAAAAAGACACAGTACAGAAACAATGTGTTGAACTGATCAGTGGTTACATGAGCATTTTTTAAATATAATTATATTATGAATTTTTTGCAATGAATAAAACAGCTTATACCAGGCATATAAACATTACAAGAAATGCATCTAAATCTGGGAACCGAACAAGGAACCTACCTGAGAATACATCTACTAAATACAGAGGATCTTTGACTCTTCTAAGTCCACATATCAAGAGAAAGACACGTATATCATCGGTATCTGTAGGAATCCCTGTAACAAAACATTTAAAATCTGAATGCTGATAAAAGAAAATTAAATCACTCCAAAGTTTCGGGAATAAGTGCACACAATGGCAACAGCAATAACAAGGTGGGTTCTAAAGCACTCTCATTATTGTTTCCTCTCTTTCTCGCTTTTGCACTAATCCTTAAATCAGTTCAGTGGAGAACTTAATCATGCATATCATAGTACATATGAATTCATTGCCAGGGGCAGCAAAAATATAGGGTTAGGAGGAGGAAAAAAACTGGTGGTCACTATTCTTTAGCATCAGAAATCAGCTTTGGCCATTATACAAATCATTGTGTTTCTCAATTTTTCTACCCTTAACAGGAGTACTTTGCATCCATATAATAATACCTGTTTCAAGGATATTGTGAGGCCTGGGCAGACACATGTTGCTATAAAAGATCAGGTAAAGGTCAATAGTTATCTAGCCCTAACATGTCAGTAGTGCTACAGTGTATGTAACCAGAAGATCAATTGTCACAAAGCATTTATTTTAACACTGTTGTTAAGAAATACAAATATAAAATAAGTTTGGAAAAAATCTCAACCTGTCGGTTTTTAACATCAAAAAAATCCCTCTTGCAAATGTACCACAATAACCCACAAAAAAAAAGATAACTTACAGAATATCTTGAAAAGGGAAAATCAGATGTAATGATGTTGCAGTTGCCATTGGTTCTATAACAGCACAATTAATTCAGAACATACCTCTGGAGAGGGGTCACTAAGTGATGAACTTCAGTAAAAATGCGTTTACGATAAAATAATTCTGATTCCGCTGAATGAACACATAATATCAACACAATTTAATAAACACTAGAGAAGCTGCAGCGTTCTTTGATTTACTGCACAGAACAAATCAGTGTGCTGTCCTTCAGATCATGTTTTCATTGAGCTCACAGCGAGGATGGATGACACAGATTATCTAACTGCCTCAAAGCTGCTCTTCAGCTGCAGCTCTTTGTGGGACATTGGTGCAAAGGCCCCATGCTGTGTCACATAGCTACCAGGAGGGTTCTGCTGCACGGCTGTATTTTTTGCCTGTGGGATTTATGATGAACAGAGGAAGGCAGCAGGACAGCTGGGCTGCAGCATCCCCTTCCATGCAGCCTTCTCTGAGGCCTCCTCCCTTGTGTCCGCTCAAAGCCAGCTGCAGCGGCTCAGCTGCTTAGGTGGCATCACTGCATTGCTGCCCTTTGGGATTTACGATCACCTTGACTTGGCACCAGTTTACATTTCTTCCCAATGCTGTATAACTTAACTGCAGGGTCTACTCCAGACCCTGCAAAAAACAGGCCAGGAATGTCTCTCCTCGTGTCAGGAGGTGGGATTAATGTGAGCCTTGCATCAAACCTCTGTCTGTCAGGGGGAAAAAAAAGTCAGAAGTGTGGTGAATACTCAACCTCTATTGCTTTTAAAATTAAAATCCAGTTCAGGGATTTTTATATGCTCCCTGTCACAGGGTTCATTATTGAGTCAGTTCCATTTAACTTTAGCAGCTTGAGCTGTCAAGAGTGGCTGCAGCAGACACGGTAAGTAATATTTTACTGGTTATTGGACCAAGAAATAATTTGTAATTTATAATATACACAAGCATTTGGACTGAAAAAGCCATTCTGGTGCAATGGTCCATTAATACTGTTTGTTTTTAAGACATGCAGCAGTGGTCTCAATTCCTGACAAACTCAACAAAACAAACAACTGGAACGCGCCAGCAAAATTGAGACTGCATTTTAACTATGCATATGGCACAAATATTCATTTTAAACTATGAACCACCACCCATCAGTTATTCTGAAACAGTACAAGTCAGTAGTGAGCAATCAGATCTCCCTGTTCTCACACAGAGATTGCAGAATTACCGCACTCTTTATCTGACACACCTTAGCCAACATTAACTATGCTCCAAATAATGGCTGCTTCCTATCTCCTAACATCTCGTTGTTTCTATCTCACAGCTTCCAGTCTTTCTGTTTTATTAGATAATATTATCAAATGCTCTGACAATGAAAATTGTGAACACCAATTACTTTGAAATCTGGATTTTTACTTTTGGGTCCTGTGGCATTTAAAGATACTTCTCTCAAGAACCTCATGATAACAGCTTAATCATTTCACAAGTGAGATTACTTACAATAATATTTAATAAAGAAGTAGCCCGCTCATTTGACCTTTATTCTTTTGAAAAGACATTCACAAGCCTGAACTCTCGTGGGCAGATTATTCCCCTCGTGCAACTTTACCAAGTCCTCCTTCTCTACTGTGGACTGTTCTGCAATTTTTTTTCTCAAATTGCAGACATTGGACACACCGCCCTGAGATTGGATCCTGCACGGCCTTTCTAAAAGCTGTCAAAGAAGAGCTATTTGAGCAAGGATTTGCCTCTGCTATTCAATTTAGTGAAGTGAGAGTCAGCTGTAGTTTTACCTTATTGAGTGCTGTAGATCTTACTCATCACCTAATTCATTTTTACAGGCAGACTCTCACCAACTCAATCCACTTAGGAACATACAAAGACATTCCTGAGAAGACTGCATTACCAGCACATCACAGCCACTGTTTAGTACTGGGACTTTACTCATTCTCAGTCTGCTTAAGATCAAGCTTAGGTAGCACCTGTGCATCTTGTTAGCTTCCTGCTCATTCACTGAAAATTATTAGATTTACATGTCAAGATGATGCCTGCATCAGTTTTTTTCCCCCACCTGTTGTTTTCTCAAACCTTGCCAGCACCCCTAGCATGAGAAAAAAAAATACAACTATTTGTACAATAAAGCAATCATTTCAGTATGCTTCATCCTCACAGTAACTCTAATAAGGCAAATAGAATAACCACAACAGCTGCCTTACCAGCTACACCCATCAGCTGGGTGAAAACAGGTATTCAAAACAAGTTTTTTCTTTTTATTTGAGCTTAAATAAGACTTTGAGTATCTGAGATTTTGCTATCATTTCTGCCTTTCCCAGATAGGCTACTTAACCTGTAATAAGATACAACGCTCCTTTTTGATTCCCTTCTGAAATGGAAATACACCAATATGACACAATCGACTGATGTGCTGTTCTGATGCATTCACTGTGTCGCTGTGTTGTGTGAATGACATGCAAATGCCCAAATAACAAAAAAATGCTTGTGTCTGTTTTTCCTTATTTCTGTTAAGTGCTACAAAGGCAAAGATTTGCAACAGCACAGTGGGCTTCATTATCTCTTTGCTCAGGCATCCTTCTGTTTCCTTAGCAAAGCAAATATAAATGAGAAAGATTTGTACATAATCACTGGCAATAAAAAAGAGAGCATGCTACATGTTTTTCAGCCACACTTCAAGCTCACTATGCACTAAATGCAAGTCTTGCCACTATAATCAGTATCTCCTTCACTGTCAAAAATAAAATTGTTTTATATCAGTAAAAGATACTCCCTTAAATATGCTTTGTTAGTACTTTTCTGTGGCTGTGGTCTGACTTGTTATATTGTCCTTATCTACAAAAAACAGCTGTATATTGGCCACAGACAGTCTTGAGAGTGCTTAGCAGGTCACCATCTTTAGCAAGATGTCAGAGGTCAAAACAACAAGGGTGACTGATAGGATTATGATAACTCATTCCTCTCATCAGCTTGACTGTATGCTGTCCTGATATGCCACACAGAACTACAGGGATGGTGACAAATAAACTGCAGGTGAGCTGAAATGAAGCAGCCACAGTGGCAGATGAGGACTGACATGGAACTCCCACAGTTATGCAACAACTTTTTCATGATGGAGCAGAGGTAGTACGATAGCGCTCTAAATGGAAACACAGCAATGCTGCATTAGCATTTGAAATTTCAGAGCAGAATTGCATGATGAAAAGGGTACCCAAACTCATGCTTGAGTAGTTGTTTCTAATATTGGAATCTGGCACAGAATACACTAAGAGATGAAATGTAATTCATACTCAGGACTCATGTTCTTCTGCTGGCTGTGATTCTGAGTCACGGGGTGCCCTAGAGAAACTTTCTCAAATCTAGACTGATCCATCTAGACCTACCCATTCATCTGCAAGCTGTCTGAGTAACTGTTTGACATGAAGCAATGACACTAGTTTATTTTTTGGTGAACTGTTTGGAGGTATTCAGTTACAAAACAGAATGAGAGAGTGAAGTATATTAAAAGTATACAGTGAAAAACATTTTGATAATGCAACACTTTCCAGCTGAAGCATGGAAAGAAGAGTTTATTATTTAAGATTTCATTGGCTCCTGCTTTGTTCCTGATCTGAAATTGTGTAACTTTGTCACATCAACTATTTTTAGGAAAAACAGTAACTTTACTATTAAGATTCACTATAACAGTTGACATTTGGCACTTAAAAAGAAATCTTTACTTAGATGCCAGCAAAGCACAACATGAATACAGGCAAACAGGTAACATGAAACTAGAATCATTTCAGAAGCGTGAGTAAGGGCATCATTTTTCTAAGAGTCAAGAAGTAGAGATGTTATCTAAATAGATTTTGAAGGAGCAGATTCATTTGACTCCATGCCTCTAGGTACTATCAGGAAAAAAATGTAGTAATCACAGATGTACAGTAAAAAAAGATACTGAAAATCTTTAATCTTACTGAAAAGCTGCAGGCCTCTAAGTGAATAAGTAATATCAAGCACTAACTTGCTGAGAGGTAACAAAGCAATTCAGAACGTCTTAAGTGACCTATTTTAGAATCATACAATCTCCCGAGCTGGAAAGGACTCATGAGAATCATTGAATCTAACTCCTGACTCTACCCAGATCAACCTAAGAGTTTTTCACCTGTTCAAATGTAGAAAATTAAAGTATTTTTTCTAATTTAAAAGTCTTCTCTTTACTTCTGTAGGATGTTTTCAAAACATCTATTGGATAGATGAGCTTCCTCAGTTCATTAGTACAGACTGTTAGTTTTCTCCTTCTAATCGCATGACTTCTAAGTGTTTACAAGAGTGTTTATTAGGGTTTACAGCTTCAACCACATTCCACAGAGATCAAAAGGAGCCTTTCATCAAGGTATGAGGACATCAAGCCTGCCTGTGATCTTAAGTAGCTATATCCCATTCTTGAGCTCAGTTGTTAGAGAAGATCAGACTCCATTTTTGCATTTACTTAGACTGTCATTGTCTGTGATCTACTTTTCAGCAAAAACTTGAACTTTCATTGTCTCTCTAAAGACAAGCATCTTAATTCAGAACAGATTATGCTGCATAATGATTTCTGGATTATGAGGACAGACAAAAACATTTGGAGCATGTAGTCTGGCCTCCAGACTGACCCACGCTGTAGTAGTTCCTTAAATAAGTATTGAGTTACTAAATAAACTGAAACAATTGTCTTGTTGAAGTCCGCGCTGAACTTCTACTTGCTTTGGCTTTTTGGTTTGTCTACTGTTGTTTACAGTCTCTCATACATGTAAGACAAACACTGTAACTGGAATGCACATTGTCTTTTAAAACCTTTTTTTTTTTTTTTGTAGATTTTACCAATTAATATTTTAACAGCAACCACTGAAAATACTGCAGTTAGCACAACATTTTAACAGCAACCACTGAAAATACTGCAGTTAGCACACCAACACTATTCAAATATCACTCTCAAATCTGCTGCTGAGACTACGAAAAAAATACTAATTCCACAATTTTTGTGCTGTGATGGTATTACACTCATAATAACAGCAATAAACAACTTTTCACAGTACTGCTTCAGCTTGTATTAGGCAATTGGCATTTCTGTTAGCCACAAAACTATCAAATGAAATGTGAAAAAAAAACTGGTATTACTTAGCTTTTGTTTTATACCATTCATTCACGTTGCATGCCATGATTTACTAAAACAAAATAACCTCACAGTGCTCAATTTAAAATTAGACACCAGTCTTGAACAATGGTACACATTTACTTATATGATAAAGCAATTGAATAGTGTGTATTCATTAGTAACAGAGGGAACAGTTGTACTGTGAGAGATCAAACTGATGACTACTGAAATGTTTTCACTGCTGTAAAATGCACACAAATTCTTTAGGGGAAAGACAGCTGTATTAAAGTATTTAATTAAAGTATTGCCAAGATCAGGTGATTTTAAATTAGGCCATCTGCCCTACATGCCATTACATTAGTGAAAATAGAGACAAACTCTGTATCAAGACCAAATAATTAAAAATCAATATGTATTTCCCTCCTTCACCACTTCCTCACCTCACTTGCTCTTCTGAAAAGGACATCCTCACTTTTCATTACACAGCATGGTCAGGTATTGGCGCTTTAGTCTAACTAATCTTCTAGGGGATATTGACCCATACCAGGAATACTTTACCTTTTGGTGTAATGCAGAACTGGACAAACCTACAATCTGGAGACAGTTTACTGATCGATGTTCTACCTGAATCTAATGACTTTCGTATCATTAAACCATTTTATTACATAATCAATTAGCCTTCACATTCTAAAATTCTGTCCAGAATTATATCTATTAAGAATAAATACAGTGAATACAGAAAAAAGTGAGCTATACCTGCATTTTGTAGAAATCTATACCAGTCAAATGTTTCAGTGGGAGTTGTCTTGATTCCTGTGTTGAAGAAAAGAGAAATACGACACGTTTGGTTCTTGGATGGCTGAACCATGCCTCTTGAAGTCTTGCTATAAGAAAACACGTTTCTCTCAAGCACACTGAATTTCATACACAGCAATAGAGGCAACGGCAAAGAGTTCAACTTCAGTGGAGTCAGCACTTCAAACCAAGGCCCACTTCAGTAAAACATTTCCAGAGAAAAGAAGATAGATACATAAACATACAGGTACTAAATAGATTACCTAAATAGATCGAATGCATTAGTTAATATTTCAGAACTCTCACCTTGATATTGGACGTAGATTTTCTTCCTAGCATCTGGCTTCAAAGAGGAGAAGAAAAATGATTTACAGTTCATCATAAAAGATCTGTTCAGCCCTTTCAAAAAATCTGCTATAACAATATGCTCATCACTGTGATTTTCTTTTGACTATTGAAGAAGCAAGACAGATCATTACATTTTAGAAAGTAATATTTTAATAAGACTGAAAGCCAACAAAATCAACGCTTTAAATTACAACAAACATTTACAGTATCGAGGAATTAGTTTTGTAATTAACACGATTACCAGGTCAGTAGAAGCACATTTTTTTAGTTTAGCTCTGTGTGCCTTCTCGTAATCATTAACTTGCTTATGGCACAGAAAAAGAAAAGATGTTCTATTACAGAACAGCCCCAGCTCTCAAAAACACTGCTTTTCAAAGAAAAAGTACAGCTAGTTTCAGAACCACAGACACATTTATCCGTGATAGAAGTTTTAAACACATCGGGCATGAATCCAGCCCTTCTTACCACTAACCTCGTCAAAGACTGCTGCCAAATATATGTAGACTTGTCTATACAGGAACATCAGCCAGTAGTAGTTACTGCAGTTATTCCCAAATAAGAATTGCACAAGAAATTATTTTAAAATAGATATAATAGAAGTGGTAATTGCTTACACTTCCAAAGTTATTCCTGAAGTGCAAGTATACTAGTTATTCAATTTATAATATTAAACAAGTTCTTACTTCATTGCCTTTCTAAAACTCCAACTATGAATTTGTGGAACATGAAACTTTTTAAGAAAACATAGAAATCTCCTCAGAATCTTTCAAAAGGAACAACAAAACAGAACAAAAACAAACAAACAAACGCACTCTTCCCCTCCAGCAAAAAAAAAAAAAAAAAGCAGTTTCTTTAAGTTCATTTGTGTTCAGACAGACAGTTCCTACTTGTTTTAAAAGCACTGGCTGCAGCACCTTAGGAGTAAACCAGGGAATTGCTCAACTCGCTCATTCTCCAACAGATTTGCTCAATATTACCTTGCAAGTTTCACTTTGCAATCACATTCTTTCAAGCAGTGCTGGTGATGCTATTGCTTAGTGTAGCATCTTGGAGTCCCAAAACAACCTTTGCTAGAACATCAGTCTTTGCTGACTTAGGGCAAAATGCTCTTCGCTGCCATTTCACCATAGAGAGAAGCGCAGTCCCCCAGCAGGTTGTGACTCTGTGAGTCACTGAGGATTTGACTACTATGGCTCTTTTTAAGGTGCAAATGGGAAAAGGAGTCTCATATTGCTCCTCCAACCACTCCACTTTTGAACAGTGGGATATGGTTGACACACGGGTGAGACACTGCTGCACTCCTCAAGCTAAGAACTGCTATGCAGACTTGTCTCAGTGTGAAAAACTGGTGGCATAATGCAGGCACATTTAAACAAGGTAGAGCATGACATACTGGTGGATCATGTCACTCTGCACATTAGTTTTCCCTTCTCCTCTCCCACCCCCATTCCAACCTCAGCAGTGTGAAATCACATCTGCAGGATAATGACTTCAGGGCAGGAAGAAAAAAAAAAACAAAAAGTAATGCAGAAACAAACTACTAAAGCAACAAATCTGCTCAGGAAATAAGAAGCCAAAGAAGTGACTGCTTTTTTTTCCCCCCCACTTGGAATGATTCTGTGGGGATTTTTTATTTCAGAATTTCTACATGACTGCCCCTACAGTTCACTGCTCAGTCATAACAGTCTATTTCAGTTATTAAAGATGAACTGGAGAAAGAAAAATGGTAAAAGAAATGGACAGAAAAAGGGTCAGGAAGAAGTGAACAGTCATCAACAAGCAGCTCACGGATGGGAAGAGGGCAGTTCCAGAGAATCAGAGTGAATTAGCTATACCACAAAAACTATATGAACAAGCAGGAAGTCCAGTAATAAATGAAGTGGGAAAAATGTAAGGCTGTTTATGTTACAGAAGAAGACTAAGGATATCTTTCAAAAGCCAAACGAACTTCTGTGCTCCAACAATTTAAAAGATAATAAAAGATGGTTTCATACGTTGTTTTATTACTTAACAGTTCTCAGTCCTTTTTTAACCTATGAATAAGTACAATTTTAAATTAAATTGGATCTTTCAATCCTAAAAAAAGCCCTGCTAATGATGGAGACAGCAGTGCAAGTTGAAGGACAATTAATTTGCAGGACAAGTGGAAGAGCTGAAATTCAGAGCTAGGACTTAAGATGCAACAAATGAAAACGTGGCAAAAAGGCAGACGGAGCAGAGGGCAGCTCAAGCCAGCCCTTCCTCTATAGCTAACGTACTGCACAATCCTGCCTCGGACTTTGGGGGGGTGAAGACATGCTTTTTAGTTCTCTAAAACCATTATGTTTCAAAAAAAAGCTGAAATTAATTATTTGGTTTCATGCTCTTCCAGACCCTTCATGGCTCTACAGTGAGTAAATATATTCCTGCCAAGGCTGGGATCACGAGGAAGAAAAGAACAGAAATACTGTGTAACATGGCGTACAGATGTATTCACACTTTATAGATCAATTTTATGTTATGCTCTTTATTTTAAATGGTAGTAGGGAGAGTAGAAAAATGAAATTGAATACTAATAAAACTGGCTTAGGTAATTCTTATGCACCAATTTTACACTATTGACATAAAACACTGACTATAAGCACAAGATCTTTGAAACTATTTCACACTTACTTGAAATACAGATTATTACAAAAGCTGTATTATGTAATTCATAATTAAGGATAATTTATCCAGTGTAATAGAAAAGTTGATGGAAGATATAGGCCTGGAGCACAGTGCTATTGCTTACATGTTTGTAATGTGAATTATTGACCGTCTAACTAATAAAGCACACGTTACAGGAATAAGGTGTATCAAGTGAGGGTGAATTAATATGTAAAGAGCGGTAATATTCTGTGAGTTATGTTATGGAAAGATGTATTTATGTTTTTCAGTGTTTGAAAGTAAACGTATGACACTTGCTCTGACCCTTTATATGAAGGCACAGCTGCAAAAAGAATTAAAAACCTCAGCACTAAGACACTCCAGCAGGTGATATTTCAGGTTAGGACCTGGCAGGCTTGCCTCCATTTCCCTGTCTGTCATGACCTTTTCCTGAGTTGAAAGGGATTCATGAGGATCTTCAAGTCCAACTCTTGAATTCATACAAGGCAACCTAAGAGTTTCTCATCACCTGCTCAACTACAGAAAATAAAAATATTTTTCTTACTGGTATTTCACAAGATGATGTAAGTAAACAATGAGAAGAGGGTGGTCCTGACCTGCTCTTTTTATCCCAGTATGTTGCCCCTTATTAGTGGAAAGGTAATATACACACACACTAAAGAAAAAAACAAACCAAACCAACATCTGGGCTAACAAGCAAGCCCTACTGCTTGGTGTGGAGTTTGTCACAGGCCATCAGTGCTGCTTCACGCCACCCAGAAGCACCCCTTGTACTAACGTGTCTGGCAGCTCCTTATTGCCTTACCCTGTTCTTCAGAAACCAGCATTGCCTACTTCCAGGATCTGTCTCTATTTTCTCCACTGGCAGTCTGTCATTAACTCACCTGCATGAGGGCGATAGGGTTGACCCAATCTATTTTCCAACAGCAGCATCAGATGCTACAAATAATTGCACTGAATGACTGAGTTAGACTCGCAATCCAGCGGATATAATGGTACCTACTAAATAAAGAGAAATTCTAAGACCATGGTCATGGTTTATGGGCAAATAATGAATGCGTGGAAATAAACCAAGAGATGAAGAGAATTCTAATTAGTGTTAGCCCTATTTTTAACAGGTATAACCGCTAGGTTTCAGTTGTTATAGCAGGAGTTATTTTCAAAAAACAAGAAGGAATGTACAAGGCCTGCTCCAAAAGTAATGCCTCCTGTTTTATTATGTTGGCCCACAGCGTCAGAGGCAGATGTTGATGGAATGGCAGCAGAGGCTGAACCCTCCCACCAATATTCCATTACACTTTGCTGCCACGTGACAGATGGCAGCAGAGGGGCAGACTGAAAGAATGGTGCCTGACATGGGAGTGCATATGAAGCAAAGGCATAGAACCGAACCCTTCACATAGAACAAGTTGCACCCACTGACATTCACTGCCACTTGCTGAACATTTATGGAGACCAAACAGTGGATGTGAGCACAGTGATGCAGTGTGTGGTGCATTTCAGCAGTCGGTGACAGTGACATGGAAGACAAGCCACAACCCAGATGGCCATGCAGACTGTTATAAGCAGGACACGCAGGCAAATATTTATCATTGGCAAACATGCACAGCTAATGGTGGTGTGACTATGTTAAAAAAACAGCGTTTTGTAGCTGAGTATTTGCTCTATCAAATAGTATTATTGTGCTCTTTGTACCTGTTGTAGTTTCCATGGAAATAAACAGGAAGCTTTACTTTCAGAGAGACCTATGTATTTAAAATTACCTAATTATCATACTATCTCAGAGGCTAAATGGATGAATAGATGAAATTATAACATTAATTTTACTCTCCCCCTAAAAATTATGTTTTTTCATTTACTCTTTTTCTCTCCTTAAAACTTAAATTCCTGCCCTTTTGGTCTTATGTTTCAAGATAAAAAAAAAAAAGTATTAAGAAATTCAGTCATACCAAATTTGGTAGGTCCTGGAGAAATCATTTGAGTTTTTGCTGCTAAAGACTGCCTGAGCTTACACTTTTACTGCATACACAGCACATTATCCGAGCAACCATGCTCACCTCACAAAGAAGTGCAAGAGGCCACCGCACTCATCTTGTACAGCACTTAAACATTATTTAAACAGCCTATGGAATGAATTAAACTATCCAGTTGCAAAGACCTGAGATTAACATTTGCTGAGAGACTGAAAAATTAACCCTAAGAGCTCACTGAACTCAACAGCAAAACCATCAGTAACCTTCAGTAGTGGAAGATTTGGATTTAGCATATTTAAATACCAATTTCCCAGGGCATTTCTGGGCCCTTGGAAAATATGATTGGTATCAATAATCAGATGTGAAAACAGATGAGTTTTCACATAGCACCCTACCAATCCAGGATTCATTACAATTAATATGAAGTGCATCACACATTTACTAGATAAAGGGATTTTTGTTGAACAGCTTTTCTAATAAAACAGCATGGCAGCTCAAATATGAGGTTATCAACGAAACCGTATTTGAAAGGTCTTTTATATTTTTCTATATGTACTGATGATTCTCTCCATGAATACAATACCTACCTTTAAATTAAATTCACCATAAGAAAATTTATTTCACATGGATAATACGTTTGCTACTTGAAAAACATTCAGTAGAATATTCTTTTTTCTGCCGAACTGAAATCTGATAGTTAGCTAACTTATTATAGGAATTTTGTTTTGCATTATTACTGCCAGCTCTTGGCTGGCAAAATCATCTTTCAAATACACTGCCAAATGTATTTGAACACTATAACATTGGATGAAAATAATTCTATTCAGTATTTTCCCGTATTTCATTTAGTACTGTGTTTCATTCTGTTTTCAGAAGCAGAGATGACTTTAAAAGTGCTTTTAGAAAAAAAAAAGTGCAATTCATGTGCCCTATATCCCTCAAGGCCTGGTCAATAGCGCTGTATTATTACACACCACTGGGCATAACATAACTTCAGTTTTAAATTTGCAATTCACCTAAAGAAGTCCATCCTATTTCCGGCACTGATAGAAGAAATGTTCTCACATTATTCTTCCAAACTCTTATTGTAAGTAAAGCTTAGTGCAATTTTGTCAACATAAAGAAGTTTATCAAATGATGCAAAAAGAAACAATATACGCACTTAGTATCAGGAGGAACCCGATAATAACAACAATGATTAATTTCAACTCTTACAGAGAAGCACTTCCTAAACTGCTGTACACTCTTTTTAAATACTAAACAGCATTTAAATGCCAGATCTATTTGATCTGTCAAAGCCCAGAAATATGAAAGGCTTTCTCTGTAAAGGAAAAAAAAAACAGCAAAAGAGAATATAAAGATGATTACAATTCTCCAGCAATTTTTAGCAGACATTTTAGGAGTCTGAATAGTTACTAATATGATAACCATCACCATCACCATGGACATACCCACTCCGCTGCTGCCAGTTCCTTCATTTTCGTTGTGAAAGCCACCGCAAACCTAGTTAATGGACAAAAATAGTTGGGATCAACTGCTTAAAGCGTTTAAATGTGATAACAAACAGAGAAGTATTTCAGAAAACAAAAAAAAATTATAGAAGAGCAGAGGCTTATAAAAATAATTATAGATGGAGAGACTGAAAGCAGGCTTTCTATTTCTTAACCAGAAAACATTGGTAAAAGAAATGGTCCTTCTTCAGGCTTTAAGTGGATTTACAACTTTGAGCTCTTGTGAAGTTAAAGTGATGATTTTTTTTAAAATAGGAGAAAGCCCAAATAATGGGAACATCCTGCAGTTTATCTAGATGAATACGCACAGCTGCAAGCTACACAGATCATATCACTGAAGTAAGAACAAGTAAACATGGGTGTACCTGAATAACTTCATGGGTAGGATTTTTTTTTACCCGGGAGGGAGAAGAAAACTGCTCCCAAGCCTACCTCCGCTTTTCCCCTTATGTCTGTTTATAATGGCTCATTCTGACTCTTACTGATGTGCCTTTGAGAAACATCCAGTGCACCATCATCCCACACAACAGAAGAGCTATTTCAGAGATCGTTTAAAAGCAGCATTGATATGTACAGTCCTCCTTTTTAGGCATCTCGTCATAGATTCTAGCCACAGAAGTCTGATATCTAAACATACCAAACAAACAAGTTACTCTTCCTGGGAGCTTGATGTAAAACCCAGAAGTCACATGAGTTATGGAGTCAGATTTAATAAAGAAACTTTGTTCATCTTGAACTTCAAGGCAGCTTTTAAGATGTGTTTATATTTAAACACATGCTTTGACTGTTCTTAAATGGAACTTCAGTATTAACTAGAACCACAAACGGGTTCATTTCTGAAGGCTATCAGTCCTGTAGAATACATAAGTTTGAATGTCTCCTGTATGAGACAATTTGTCTTCTTGGCTCAATTCTTTTTTTTAATCACTTCAAAAAATAATAAAACAAAAAATATAAACTATAAAAAAAGAATAAAAAACGTAAGATTCCATGTTTGTACTTCATAATGTTAATGTATCACAACGGTGAGAGGTGAAGCACACTGCTAAGTCACAGCCAGAACAGTGCTTTTCCACTGGAGATGTTATGTTAGAATTCGAGGGCACTCATTAGAAGTCACATAAATGCTGAATTATAACTCCTGTTTTGTTTGTTGTGAGCAGACTTATTCCCTTACATTTGTTTTGTAGTATCTGCTTTATGGTATTACGATGCATTCTACATATATAACGTGACAGCTCTACGGTTATTGAGGCCTTCGCAAATGCTTGTTTTCTCAAGTTGCATCTGCTTCCTTTCTAGTTTTTGCAATTATACTTTCAATACATCACATTAACAAGCAGAAAAAACAGTTGCTCCCAAGTCTACAAAATACTATTCAATAGATTTAAATACCCTAAAGGAGTACAACCACCATTTAGAGGAATTTGATTAAAAATGAAACACTCATTATAAAGCTAGAGAGTGCTCAATACTTTGTTTTATGGAATGTGGTGGTATATTGTACTGAACAAGTAATCTACGATTCATAGTACTTTTTGCTTAGAACCCCGCAATCAATAAAGAAAAAAATCAATTTTTCTTTTAATAACTATGCAATGAATAATAGTAGTGATAATACTGGAGAAGAGATCCACTCAGTATAACTTCTAGAAAACTGAATTATTTTTACTGCAGCAGAGTTATGAATTGCATAAAGCATGTGCTATTGCATTTTGAAACATCAGAGGAAATCCAAGCCACTAAACTACACCTCAAGTACATAACTTAATTACCATTAAAAAAAAAAACAAAAAGTGTTTCAGTATAGTTTTGTATAAGCTACATGATCTATATATGTATCTATATTTATAGGTCATGTTTAAAACACAGAACTGGACAAGAATGGACATACATACATTCTCTTTTTATATAATTTTCCAATTTCCAGTGCTGAAACCTAATGTTCTCATTGTAACTGATACATAAGATGACTTTCTTCTCTTCTTTAAGAGCTATTTAAAGAGTATTTTTTAATTATAGGACAACACAGTGTAAAAATTTTGTCTTAAATGAGGCCATAAGGTGATTTTCAACTGCAAATCTCACTAAGACATAAGAACATGCCCTAATGATTTTTCAATGAGTGTGATTAAGTGCTGTCTTTAAAATCTGTTTACCTACCACATTTTTCAAGTCACTATAGACAGAACAGCATATTGATGCCAGCAGTAAGTTAGCTAATAATAGCGAGAACATATTGTGGTACTAGCAAAGATAAAACCACAAGATATAAGCCTGTTGCAGACACTGTACACATTTCCTCATTGCTAACGTGAACTAAAATCCATACCACCATATCTGAACCAATGTAGTTATCTTAGTGAGAAGCTGTGATGAATAGAGATGATATCCTGAGCAACCTTTGTTCAGCAATGTATTTAAGCTCTGCTAAAGTAAATACGCAAAAAGTACCAAGGATGAGATGAGACCTTCCAGATGCCTGCATTTTATCACACCTGAGTGCACACTGAGGGACCCCTTCCCTTAGCGGAGCTCACTCCTGGAGCGAAGCCTCTGCAGGGTACTCAAGTCAGCAGAAGCTCAGACACAACACAGCTCCATACAGCTGAGGGACCTGCTGTAGCAGGTTAGTGCCACTAAAACAACACCTTTGTTGACTTTCTGTATTAGAGCAGTAGAAAACTAACCCAGATCAAAAGATCTCAATTTTACAGCAGTTAGCGAGTTAAAGCTGCTCAGAAAGCGCTCCTGGTACACAGAAGGCTGGGACACAGCCACAGGAAAGACCTGATGGAGAAGGAGAGGAATGAAGGTAAAGTCATCCCGTCATCAGTGAGCAATTAGTTGGGCTGCACATGAAGAGACATCAGCAAGTGTCTTGATAAGACTTAGGCCATCCATTTATTTTTTTCCCATTGGAAATTTTACATCCATTTTACTTTAGTTTCAAACAAGAAAAGGGACTACTGGTTCACCGTGGGCATGATCAAATACTGATAAAATCAGCTGACTTTTGGACCAAGCAGAAGGAAAATTATTTTCAGGGGATGTTGAAACAATGAGAAACGTCATAAAATCCCCTCTGGTTTTTAGTTGTTTTCTCTGATTTCTGATCAGCTCTTGAACTACACTTGATGGCCACACTGACGTAACACTGGAATTTTTCCAGACTTTAAAATCCCCTCAAAATATTCACTTCTCAATTCACCAAAAAAGCAGAGAGAATTTGTGTGAAGATTTTTTTTTTTTTCAATTTTGCTTCTCTGTTTGCTCATTTAGAAAAAGGATCACATTGGCAGAAGAAAAGAACAAAAGCTCTCTATACTTCAGTCAGCTGCTTTTCACTCGAGCACACTGTCAGTACATCAAGTGCAAGGCCTCTGAAAACAAGTTTGACTCTGGGATGCAACAAGATAAACACCAGTTATTTTTAGTTGTCTGCTTCTCAGTCTGTGGGTATACATAGAATTAATCTCTGCAAATATAGAACGTCTAAAATAGTTTTGGTAAGGAATTATAACGTGATTGCATACTACATTTGTATCCATTACAAACATTAAATAAACCACAATCAAGCTGCTACAGTCCACAGTTACACTAACCAAAAGCTGTCTTTATAATGCCTACCTATAAAGTAGATATGCTGCCAAGTCACAAGTTAAGTATTCTTGCTATTATTCTTCTCATTTTTTCCTGCCTTAGAATTTTATATCTTCATCACATGCACAGTTATACTATTCTAGAAAACAGTTATGATTCAGTAGACAAAGCACAGGACTAGTACGCAAAAGCACAAAATTCATTACTTTTAATGGGATTTGAGTTATTTTGAAAAGTCACAGCCCAAGAGGCCAAGCTTCCTCACTACTTCTGCCAACTCTTAGGTGGACAAATACAATGAACGATTATAACAGAGGAAACACAAAAGGAATACAGTGCATACAGACTATTTTTATGAGGAAACTGTATTATAAAATTGTAAGAACTAGACTGAGCTCACAGTGATATCAATTTGCTTATCCTTTGTTTATTGGCTTACATATCTCCCAGCGACTCCAAGCATTTATGGAACAGTTCCTAGAAAATCTGCCTTTAGAAATATGTAATTTCCTGTCACAAACCTTCCACACAGGTTTTACCTGGCTTCCCCTAGCACTGCTCCCATTACTCGACGTTTCTCTTCACTTCTGATGTCTTCATTTATATCTGTCCCTCCAAAGATGATTCCAAAAGGAATTCTACTACCTGCAAAACAATGACCAAGGTGAGAAGAGGGCATTAAGAGTGAAAAGGCATACTGGTAATACCATATCACATACATAAGCAAATGGCTTTGAAAATGAAACCTGTAGAAACTTGAATTTTTATGGTTTTGGCACTGACGAGAAACTCACAATAACAGCACGTCAGTCTGTTTTGTAGCTATGAGATTTTCTTTGGCTTTGTCCATATTTAATAAAACAATCACTTACTTTCTACATTTGGCAGCCCACCAAACAGCATGTATATTTCAAGTAGTATTCACATTTTAATAAGATGCAGTACCTCAAAGCTGGGTACTAAGTCTCTAGCCTCAGCCAATCAATCACAGCCCTCTCAGGCACTCCGGTATAATGGTTTGGGTGGCCAATGTTACAGCTGCTAAATTTGTACGTGGAGCCACATCATCAGAAAAAGTCACCCAGTTAAATAAGGCAGTATGTGTGAGCCCTCACCAAAACCACTGTTTTGCTTAACTCTATCCTAAAAGATAGATCTGTGTTTACAAGTGGTTGCTCCAATACCTGCAGTGCTCAGAACAGCAAGAGCGGAAGGATGCATGCTGACTGTGCATAAGATCTTATCAACGTTCAAGTTTGAGAGCATGAGTAAAAGCAGAGATAACCCAGCGGTGTGTGCACTGTGGTAAAAGCCTAGTTCTGATACATGGCATCAGAATAAATTAATACTTGATACAAGCCATGACCACACGATAGCATAGCACTTCTCTGCTAACAGCAGTAAGCCTTACACAGACAAGACCAAAGACGGTGAAAATACAAAAGCCAACAGTAATTTAAGATTCCTTTCTAATAGTATTTGTTTTCCTGGTGTCAGGTTCTTTTTAGTGACTGACAAGTTACCAGAAACGTTCTCTCCTTAAACTCATCAAGGTAGTAGTCAATAACGTTTACTGTTGATGGTTTCAGCACTGAAAAGAATTAAGTGGTCAGTTTTCCACCACATTAAGCTAACATGTAACAACCTGAGGGTGGCTAATTACTACACGCAGAACATGGTTTTAAATTCCAGACAAGTGGCACTATAGCTTTGCAAAAGAAACAGTCTGCAGTAAGACAGCCTAAAAATAACATAATCACAGTGCACCAATCCTCAAGAGACTGACTGTCCCTAATACTTGAATGAATATGTTACTTTTCTAACAAAGAAAATAGTAAATAATTATTTTGTCATCAATTATATTATGCAGCCCCAATCACGTAGACAAAGTTTCAGTAGCAAAGCCCAAAAGATCTACTAATGGGACTATGACTGCAATAACTAAATTTCATTAAAGTATTTCTTAATATAACATATGGAAAGAATAAACGTTACCAGAATAAGGAGTGTCCTCTGAATCACTTTTCCCCTCCAAGAAATCTGCAGTAACTTCTACACTGCCACTAAAATCATCCCAGCAATCCCATTACTTGCTATCCTGCTTTTCAGATCTTTTCCATTTTATGTTTCTTTAAGTTATTGCAGATGCTTGCAGGAACAGTGTGACTCCGATTTATTTAAACTACTGAGCTTCGGTAAATCATTTGAGTAACAAGCTTTTATTACGTGGGAGTTTGAAAAGCTAATAGTAATGGTGCTCAGGTGATGCTATGCAAATCAAAATTGTAATGAAATGTTACTGTAAATATTTAAAATCCAATTTTATTTTTTTGTTCCCCATTAAAAACAAAGAGACCTTCCACAAGTTTCTTCCAAAACAGCACTCGGTCTTGTTGCAAAAATAACTGTTTCTGTATTCCAACAAGAGAAGCCCTAATACGTAAGGTAGCAGAAATCATCACACAGCATTATCTTTGTATTTGTATTCTTGGATCCCCACCGAAGTCACAACTCCATTATAACAAAAGATATACAAGCACACTAGACATAATAATTCAGGATTTCCAAAAACTCACTAGCACAAATTGCCTGGGGACTGCTGAAGTCTGAAACCTAGAACCATGCCGCTTATACTGAGATTTGATGAGACTATCAAATGTTGTACCTTTGTCCAAGTGAATAGATTTGGACAACAGGAATGTGATCTCAAGAACGGACATACACTTGCAATTTCAGTAGGTGACACTGTCTGTAATTTTGAAGCTGGTGCTTCAAGTGTATCATTAACGACAGGCTAAAATTTCATTCTACATGGCCAGTTACTACAGAACATATTATTTGTCTGATAACATCCTGCCTCCTAGAGTTTAGCTGGCATAAACAACAACTGCATGTTATTTCATGTCCCCAAAAAAATCTGACTCATTTTTCAACAGAAAAATCAGATTAACCTCTCTGCTTTCTTCAGTTTGACCTGAGCTATACTTAGCCAAGCTGCTGTCCTCTGAAAAAGCACGTTTGCTTAAACTATCCTAATGTTAATATGATGCTCTTATCTTCACGTAGTTTAAGTACTTAATTATAAAATGCATTATGTGCTTTAAAAGCACATTTATTTAGATCTCCCACAGAGAAAGACTTCCAGTGTTTCTGAATACTTGTTGAAGTGGATAAATAGAATAACAACATTATGTGTGGGTGTATGCATTTATTGTCATTTGTAACAGTTTGCACTTATTCTCTTCTTTTTCAGTACATTTTAGGAGGCACTTTTATTGCAAAAGAGAAAGAGAATTACCTTGCAGATGTCTGCCTCCTTTATAAAGATGAATGGCCAGGGCTGCATCAAATTGATCTGCAGACGTTAGATTTGCTATTTCAGTCAGACTTTCACACCTGGAAGCATCTTTGAGAACGCAGATGTGACCTGCATCATGCAGATGACTCCTTCATTATAAGAACAGATAGAGCAAGAGAAAAAAAAGAATAAAATGAATGTCTCAGGCATTCAATTACATAATGTTTTCCCTTAATTTTTTGTTCCTATATTCATCTTCTTTATTATAACTTTGTTCAGGTGACCACAAAGCTAAAACAAGGGGTTTTCCTGGAAAAGACCTTCACTACTATGCATACAGCCAAGCCCACACCTACTTTAAGGCCCAAGCCTATCAATATCAACCCACGTCTGGGAATCAGTCAAAGTGAACTCTGACCAGCACCTCTCCTGACTAATCTTCTGCTCAATACGCTAAAAAGATTCCGTTTGAATGAAGTGTGCAAGCCTTGGTCTTGGATATCCTCAGACCCTCATTCTGGAGACAGGCCCCAATAAATATGTCCAGCTAAATAATGCTGTTAAAAATACCGAACGTGCAAACATTGTTTGCAGGAACAAAAAAAAAAATGTAAGCATAAATAAAACCGAAGAGTTTAAACTGTGTTCTTTCTCAGTTTGACTGTGGGCTTGTCTCCTGCCCTGCTTTACCCTATTCGTAAAACAGACACAGGATAATTGAAGTTAAAAAAAGACACCAAAGTAATTACATGGAAACTTTCACAGTCTTTAGAAAAAAAGTCTCAATTGTTACAAAAATCCTCACACACAAACCACCTATCTGGGTGCCAGCTTACCCATTCATCTTCATTTACAGCAGTTCCTCCTATTAAAAAATTGATTCAAATACTGCTCAAGTCAAGAAGCTGATTGATTGCAGGGAGCTCTACCTCCAGCATTCCTGCGAGCTTTGTCTCAGACTTTTCTTTTATACACTAGCCTCATAATTCCTCCCACAGAAACCAGAATCACTTATCAGTTTCCAATGACATCAGCCAAAAAAACAGGAGCAGACCCCTGTTTTGATAGGAACTAGTACACTGTATCTGCTGACATGGAGATAACATTGCTTCAAACAAGCAGTGTTTATGTTTTCAGTATTATAAAATACCACAAGGATGTTTACTGTGCATTACACATAGTTCCAGCTGATTTTTTCTCACAGAATATTAATTGTTCTGGCATTAAAATCTTGCTAACTCAATAGCTTCTTGGATAATGTCGGCTGTTTTCTTTCTTGATCATTTCATATCCTCCCAAGGAATGTAATTTTCTGTCCTGCAGAAGTTAGTCATTATGGCAGAAATTGGTGCTAAAAATGTTGTAAAATATCATAAGGGGTTGAAAGGAATGCATTAGCACTATATCACACAGAGCTCCATCAGTGCAACATATGGTACTGTATTTCTTCCTCACTCTAAAAAGAAACTCATTTTGCTTTTAACTTCACCATTTGAAACAAGACCAAGGAATTATAACAAGCACTAATAAATAATAAAATGCGGCCAGACCATAAGCTCTTTATTTCCACTGTTTAGTAATTATTTACTTCCATTGTTCCATGAACTTGCACTGAGCACCTGCTTGCCATCTGAAAGAGGTTCTCCATTTGTATCTGAATAACGAGGCCCAAATCTCACAGCTGTGGAATGAAAAATCTCTGGGGCAAGTAGCCCGGATGCTGGTGCATACATTCCCAAAGTTCACAGGTGCTCATTAAATAGTCTAAGAGGTGTTTTTCCCCCATCAGTGTTCCAATTACCATAAATCACTATCGTGTGCAAGCAATTTGTCTGTGTATTACAATTAATTTGAGAATAACTCTCTCAGGACATCAGGAATCAAGAAACTCAGCTAAGAATTTTGATCTAAATCTTTTTCTTTTTTTTTGTCACCTACCAGGAATGACACTTTCCTCCACAGCTCCAAATCACACAGCTGAATGACAGCTGCTTCTGTGGTGAACAGAGTGGGACTCACCCATGAGCTCCAAGGCTCAGAAATTGTGGATTGTGTCTGTTGCTTCTTTTTGTTTTTTTTTTTTCCTACACGAAATGACTCAGGAGTATGTAAGAAATTTGCATGTGGCTTAAGAAGAAAAAGTTATCCAATCATTCCCAGAATAATTTGAGTTTCCAGATGTGAAGAGACCTTCATCCCATAAACATACCACTGAGTTCAATGCGATTAGTCATAAGCTCCAAATTATGCATATATGGAAATGTATGTGTACAGCAGCAGAGTTATGGGGTAGTGTTTGAGTACTGAAATTTACAGTGCTGTTTTTCTATTTTTTAGATGACTTTTCATCTCTATAAGCAAAAAAAAAAAAAAAAAAAGCAGACTGTGATTTTCACACATATTCCGTTATCAAGGAACACGATAAGAGAGTGCTGCAAAGATACTGCAGGAAATTTTTTGGAAGGCTGGTCCGTCTATGAAGTCACAGATGTCCCTGAACGAAGCCAGAACATAAGAGGATCACCACCCTATCTCTTCTCCTCCGAGAACTGCATATTCACGTTATTTTGCCATCTCATAAACAAATGATTTCTACATGAAAAATAAAAATGAACTCATCTCCTCTCTGTGAATCTAAAGCAAGACTGAAAACATCAAATTTCAAGGCTGCACTTCCCCTCTATCACAGTTCTGAATGCAGCAAATAAATTTCCAAGCACCTTAACTCCCAGCAAGTACTGCTTGAATCCAGATTTTGCCCTGCTTTGTCATACCTTCCCCCTCTACTGAAAGACTCATGGACACCAACAGCCCTACATGGGGAGAAGGATGTTTCTAAATTGAAGCTTGGCTGCTAGAATCTGACCTTGGGTGTTTTGCAGAAAGTAACCCAACTGGGAACACCTCAGTCATTCGGTAAGCTTGGAAGATAACTTCTTAGAGCAGACTGTAATAGTCACTGCTTACCCTGTGGTATCTATGTACATCTAACCACCACTTAAATATTGCCCAGCCTCACCAATTTTATTATTATGGAAAGTCACCTGCTTTATTTTTTTTTTTTTACTCTCCTTGGAAATCAAGAGACATATAACTGACATGTACATGTGTAAGTTCTCTGGATCTATACTGTATGCAGAGGGATAGGGCTAAAAGTTACAATCTCCCTCTGACACATTTTCACTTTGTTAAAGACTTCTATAGAAAAACAGTTTTCTCTAACACAGCTACAAAATATCAGGTGATGCTTTACAACGTTTCATTTTTTCTTCCCTACATTACTGATCTCCATTTCTCACTTCTTATCCCAGCTCAGAAGGTCTCCTTCTCCTGCTCTGAACCATCAGTTCAGGGTCTCCATATGCAGAACTCTTCTGCAGCCCCAAACACAGCACAGATGGAGCTAAGGTACAAACAAGTTAGAAGCACGCTTGCTCCTAAGATAATGTGGTTTTCAAACCTGTTTCATTTTCTACCATCTCCTCCTCAGAAACGTTTATGTTCTAATTTTCTGATACTTGAATGGAATTACTTAAAGCACAAAATACGGATCTTCCAAAAATATTAATTACCACTTTCCCTAGGCTGCCTACTCTGTAAAGCAGCTACGCATGAGCTATTGTTAAATCTATACAGTGTGATCCAAAGCTTATTAAGTCAGCAGAGTGACTTCCACTGCCTCTTCTGAAATTTGGTTACAGTCAAATACTCACAATTCCCACTGAAACTGGTTGAATTACAAGACTTGAAACCCCACTTGGTCTTTTCAGTTTCCTTTTTAAATTGTACTGTTTGTTGGTTTTTTTACTGCTGTTAAAGTAAAATATTCTTTATTTTACTTCTCACTCAAGCTTCTCCTTTAAACAACGCAGACAATTTACACTGGCTGAAAGGAAGCATGAATAAAATCCACTGTGAGTAAGAACAGAAATAAAAATTGGACTGATACTGCCTCAGCCCCTGCATTCTGAAGACCTCTGGAAGGCCAAAATAACTCTGCAGGGTTTAATCCTGCCTTATAAATGGGTCCAGCCCTGCAAAACATTTGGGGATGTAGCGCTGCTAGAGCTGAAGAACAGCAGCCCAACCAATGACTTTTGCTTTGCGTTTTATTCTCTGTTCATTGCTCAGATTTTTCAAAGTGATTAAAGATTATGCAGACCAATACAAATAAAGCTCACAGCACCTCTATCATAGCACTTGTTTTATTGAACTGACTTCTAGCCAAATTAGATTCTGGTATCTTTGTCACCAGCTCCTTTAAACCTCAGGAAATGAATATATTATTTATGAAAATATGAAGCGTTTACAGAAATAGCTGTAATAACATAAACACAGTAACCCCAGTGACACAAAGCCATAAAATTAATCTATGCTGGCAAGTGTCCAACCCGGAGGCAACTTCATTGTTTCATGTATACTTAACCAAAAGTTGGCTGTGGTTCAATATAAAAGAAAAAAAAAGAAGATTGAACAAATAAATTCAGAAGCACTCACACAGACACAACTGAAGTTAAATATTAATCTGAACATACATTCTCCGCAGCATAAATGTTAATAAACAAAGGTTGCCAAATGAACCTAACTTCAGGTATGGCAAATTAAAGAAGCAACATGCCCAAGCATTTAGACGTAAGTGTGGATATTTTTAAAAGGCACAAAGTCTTAAGAAAATCTGTGTTAAGTAAAAGTATCTGCGTAAGATGGTTTTACTGGTTTAGATGTTGTACTAAGGGACATGGTTTAGTAGGGAAATGGTGGTGGTAGGTTGGATGGTTGGACTGGACAATCTCAGAGGTCATTTCCAACCCTGGTGATTCTGTGATTCTACTGGAAGCTGTCACTTAGCAGCCTTTTAGTCAGGAAGCCAGATTTAATTGCTAGCTGGTACTCTTTACTCCTTTTCCCAATTAGATTTCTTTTCCTAAATGGGCTCCTTTATATTACTACTATAAATAAAATTTATGTCAACTGATAAGACAGTGACTGAACATGACATAAGTTACTCTCAAAGACTACTTCTTTTAGAAACCTTTCATCTATCTTTATATTGAAAATGAATTAAATTAGCCTTTCCTTCACAACTTACTTTCTGCCTGAAGGTCTATGAGAAAGCGGCATCCATTTTGTGTAAGGCATGACTATAAGCACTAGGATGCTAAAGCAAGTTGGTGTACTTCACACAGACACTACAGATGTGCTCACAAAGCTGCAGATGATTGCACTAACATGGTAATATGTTAAACCATATCAGTTAAACAATATGTTAAACCATGTCACCTGAGCTGCTCTATCTCAGCAAACCTACATTCTCTTGCATGTTAGCTTAGGCCACCATGCTGGAGTCACAGCTGGGGACGCTTAAACAAAATCACTGGTTACAGCATGAATCAGACACAGCTGGGGGTGCTTAACCAAAATCACTGATTAGTACCACTCTGACAAAGGCACCTTACTAAGTCACTATGTCATGGTGCAATATATTGATGTGGCCATAATTAATCTCAGTTTATTTAGAATGAAGTTTGAAATAATATGTGGACTTTTGTTTGACTTGTTACTTATGCTTAGTTACTAGAAATAGTGCAGAACTAGCTTTCCACTGGATTACCTCTGAACCACTCCACAGTCTAAATGCAAAGTAGAAGGTGAAAGTAAGTGGATATGCTATTTGTAAAGGTAGAAGTAATCGTAGGGAGGAAGAATGAGCACAGACTTCCCCAAGAACAACCAGCTCTGTTTTATGCGGTGAGAGGAAAAGATAAGATTAAAGTGAATCACAGAATCACTGAGGTTGGAAAACACCAATCCGCTCACCAAGCCCAGCCCGGCCGTGCCCACTGACGTATCCCTCAGTGCCACGTCCCTATGGTTATTGACCACTTCCAGGGACAGTGACCCCACCGCCTCCCTGCGCAGCCCGTGCCAGTGCTGACTGCTCTTTCTGAGAATCATTTTTTCCTAATATCCAACCTGATGAAGAATGTCGAGATAGAAGGCTATTTCATGCCACAGGAGGAGAGAAGCGCTGCCCTAGGAGAGCTGCATGGACTCTTCTCCTGTTTCAGGCTCTGCAGCTGCTGCTGCATCTCACGTAGACCTTGCAACTAACGGTGGGTGCTTCCCCAAACCGGCATCCCTTGGGAAAACCACCGCCACCGACCGAACAGCGGCGGAAAGGTCCAGCACCGAGGTGATGAAGGCACCTTTGTATGCTCTGGTCACCCCTGCAGCGTGACCTGCCCCGGGCTGAAAGCAGCCTTATTTCCTCATTCATTTACCTATTTGATGGGGGGGGCTCCCCCCTCAGCTCTCCAGTGCTGCAAAACAACAGCAAGACCTCCCGGTGCCCCCAGGAGGCGGCTAGCACGCCCTAGGCCCCCCATCACCCGGGGTCGGCAGCCATGCACGCGGCTGAGGTGCGTCACGCCGCCGCCGTGCACCGCAGCGGGCAGCGAATGGCGGCCGGCTCGCTCCTGCCAACGGGGATCGCGATGCGTGAAGGTGGCGGAAGGGACCCCGACTCCTCCCTCGCGCCGAGCTGGGTGCGCTTACCGTATCCTGGCCGCCGTGGTCGCGTTGCCGGTCTGCGCTCGGAGGCACGCCAGCAGGAGCACCCTCATAGCGGCATTTCCTTCCGCCCGCCGCACGAGGGGCCGTGCCGCGGCCGATGCCCGCTGCCTGCTCACCTGCCGGCGGCACGAGCACGGGCGCGGCCTCGCGGAACCCGCGCGGTGCTGCGGGCGCA
>JANHGO010007998.1:0-48257 GCA_024606505.1 Aquila spilogaster | reverse complement strand
TCTATTGTCCTAATTGTACTGTTTTCTGATTTGTATTTATGTCTTGAGACAGTAACTTTTTGAATAAAAATAAACCTGCAGTATGTTGTATGTTTGATCTTTTTAAATCGGGGATAGGGGAGGACGGCGAGGAAAGGGGGACGAGTAATGCAAATGTTATGTTTATAGAAATGGGAATCTTTTTTCCATGTCTTTTACGTGTTTGTCTCAGAGTTGGGATAATGTATGGAAAACTGCACTGTTTTATATTTGTAATAAATTGTACAAGTTTTTAAAATGTGAATAAAGCACTAATTGGGTTAATAATTTAAAGTAGAAAAGTGATGCAATCATGATTGTTTGAAATATGCTTTGAGTTCAACTTGTTAAACGAATCAGCGGTGTAAATACAGAGCGAGCTTTTCCAGAGGTCAGTACCTGCAAATAAAATTTTTAACGTTTGTATAGAACTTTTACATGCCAAGAAATGGATGCTCAGTTATTTTTGTGTTCCATTTTTTAAAGCTGTACCCGTAGCTTTGGTGCTCCTTTCTTTTTCCTCCCACCTTTTACTTACCTGGCGTTGTTCAGAACGCTTCTGATTCTGACACTGTCCGTAGCCGAATGGGGCCGTTGGGTAACATCAGCTGGAATGCAGCTGACTGTATGTACTGCTTCTGTGTATCATACACCTGTTAACGTTGTCAGCTTAACTGGCAAGACAACATGGAAAGCAGGGGAGAAAACTCCTCTGTGTCTTGGCCTTCCCCAGCTGCCCTCAGCTGCTCCAGCCGTGTGCTGGAGGCTCCGAAGCCCTGAAGGGACTCCTTGTAACTCTGATAGTACTTCCCATCCCTGCTAACATCACGGGATGGGCTTTTCCGCTTCCTCACTACAAGTGTTCATTCCTGGCTAAACCTTGCTGTGAGTTCAATGGTAGTATCTTGTGGAATGTGGCTTTAGTAGGTCTGAGTTGATGACGTAAGGAAAATACCTTCGCTGTTCGATGTACAGTCTGTTCCGGTCGGAGCGTTCTGGTGCGGATGCCTGTAAATGAAGGAAACCCGACTGAGAAGGATACGTGATAAAAATGTAGAATAACAAATGCCTCGAAGAAAGTAAAGGCTGTCCTCGGGTTTACTGAAGGGGCCACAGAGAAGGTATTGACACTGAATGAAACCGAAAAGAATAGTCATCAGATACTCTGTAACAAAGTCTTTCCTGATATTAAACAACCAAAGACAGTATGTAAGAAGCTCATGATTGCTGTTGTTTTTTTTCCCCCCCTTTGGATGGTGCGTTCCTGATTTCACAGAGCCTGTTAGGGTCAGTACGTTCACTTCTCTGATCTTGCTTTAACTACGCAATTGCCACATCAGATTGTTCCTCTTCTTTGTTTTGCAGATAGTTTACACGTGCATTTGCCGTAGCACACAGCTTCACAGATGGGGTACTGCTCCCTTCCTACTCGTGAAACGCTGCTTCTGTAGAGATTGACTGCTTTTCAGTCCGTAGCTCCTTGACTTCGTTTTCCAATGGCCTGATTAATGTCACGGCCAACTTTGTTCATGGAAGCATTTAGCGAAACTGTCCGTTTTTGCTTCAGAATTCTGACAAAGTACGAATTGGTTCCTTAAAAATACACTCAATTCCTGCTTAAGTGCTTTGACTGCTTTAGTTTAATTTTAGTTCAGTTTCACATGGGTGCCCCCTCGCTGCAGACACCCGAGGTCAGGCTGGATGGGCTCTGGGCACCTGGTGGAGCTGTGGGTGTCCCTGTTCATTGCAGGGGGGTCGGACCAGATGGCCTTTGAAGGTCTTTTCCAACTCTAAGGATTCTATGACCGTATTATGATGAATTTATGATACTGAATGGCTTATGCCATTCCCTATTGTTCATAATTGTAGGTGCGCTCTGTTAATAGTGAGATTTTCTGATATTTATTGGTATCCAAAAGGAGTCATCTCTTTAGAGGAGAAAGGAGATAATACATGGTTGAAAAATAAAGTAACGCAGGACAACACTAACGGTTCTGTAAAAAGAGGATAATTCACATCCACTGTGCCTATCATTTGCCTCCCCTGCCTTCCATGCTGCTGAGCTTTCCTGAATTTCTTAATCTTAATTTTTACACATATAAAAATAAATGTGCACTTTAACAGTGCTTTCCGACTAGAGGTTCAGTTGCTTTATCGTTGTGTTTTTTGTAGTTACTGCCAGGTTTTACAGGTGGAAATCACGGCAGCATTACAACGTTAAGAAGCTCTGCACATTGCCCATGTTAAATTGGTGTTTTGGTATCTGTCTGCCAGAACCCCACATTCAAACTATTATTATTACTATGTAGAGAATGCGTTCACTTGTTTGTGATGTAATCATGAGCTGCAGTTCCAATTTTACGAGTGAAATTTGTGTTCAGCTCATAGCAGCTCGGATTCTGCACTTCAAAAAAGGTTCATTAAGCTGTGTATCAAAACAATAGATCCTCTAAGGGTTCCCGCAGATAAGGGGGTGTGAAGTCAGTAATTGTTCCCATTAAAGAGTTCAGGTTACGAAGGGAAGGGTTTGGAGGAGGTGCTTAGTTAGCGTGGGGCCCTGGGCAGAGCCGGTTGGGTGGGCACACCTGGAGTGCTCTGGCAGAAGTGACACACGTCCCACGCTTCCATTTTGTGAGAGCATCTTTGAGAATGCTTTGTGCTGGATGCTAACATCGCTGTAATGTATTTGTCATACATTGAGCAGGGATGATGTGTTTGTGCATGCTTAGCCCTATGAGCTCTAGGTGGCTCATTCAGTCCTGCTGGACATCAGCACTTCTCTGCGTACCGTGCTCTTACCTCTGCCTGCAACAGCTGCCAATGGACAACAGCTGGCTGGGCTCAGTGCCGGCCCTGCGCCATGGCTAACGCAGCTCAGGTTGGGTTGGGTTGGGTTGGCTCAGGGTGCTGGGGCTCCATCGCAGCCTTCTGACCTCGTGCTGAGGCCGAGTGCTGGATGCTCAGAGGTGGAGCGCTGCTGGCAGCTCCATGTGGCGGCTCTCATTGGGTGCTGCACCGTACGGCTGTTGCAGGAAGCCATGCAGTTTGCCTCTGCTTCTGAGTAGCAGTTAAACCACAGTTCTTGAGTGACATACGTGCAGATCTCTTATTATTTTAGCACACTCTTCACGGGTTTATATTCTGTTTTCTTCTTTTTAGACTGTTGAACTCCGCCAACAGCAAAAATGCAAACCACATCCACTTGTTTTGTTACCATGCACAAAAGCACTTAGAGACGTGGTGTACTTTGTATCTGGTCTGTTCCTCCTGCTTTTCACCTTAAAATACCGAGCTGTCTTTTACACAGCTGGTCTGGAGTATCACCTGACAAAACCTGTCCCTCCATTACTTCTGGTACTGGCGTGTGGTCTTCTGCATCTTGAAAAGCAGATGCTCCTTCCGCATTGTTATGGTTTTTCTTTTCGGGAGCTCTCCCATTGCAGCCAGGAATGGCAGTACATCGTGAACCCGGGTTGGATTAGGGGGGTGGCTTTGTCGGTGTTGTTTTCTCTTGTTTGCATTGTGTTGGAGGTACTGAGGGGGTTAGAGCTTAAGGGCGGATCACGTAAGTGCTGGTAGCTGGAGAAGCCTGTGTTTGCACTGCCACGAGCTTGGTTAGGAACACTTCATTTCTCTTGCTCATTTCAATATCTTGCACCCGGTGAAAGCAGTTTGTTTGAAGTGCCACGGAGCTAAAAGGAACAGATGCTCCACTTAAAGTTGCTTTCATTACAAATTCTTTTTCTTTAACCTTGCAACACTCCATCTTCTGCTTCAGGATGACTTGTAACTTGCACAGTTCCCGGGCTCACCTGGGCTGGCTGTGTGGATCTGACAAGAAGCAGTGTGAGTACTAAGGAGGGGATTTCAGCGGTTTGCATTACCTTCCTTTCTTTAGGATCTGTGTTGCATTTACCAAAGAGAACATCTTGTTTGTGTTCGCTGTGGTGTGCTGCTGTTCTGTCACAGGTTGCGACGCATCCATGGGTACTGTGGGTGTACAGTGTACAAGTGTCATCGCTTCGTATTTGTTGCCTTCGTCTGCAGGATTACATCTGGGTCACGCTCCTTTAATAATGTTGAAAAGATTTGTTGTTAAGACATTTGTTGAATCCCTGCCTCAGGGAAGTTTACATATATATAGAGAAAGATTATATATATATATATATATATAATCTCTTATTCATATAACAGCAAGGGATGGCGTGTGGTACGATCCAGCTCATTGGAAATTGATAGGGGTGGTCAGCGTGAGCTGGGCGAATACAGGCAGCTCTCACCTGTCTGCACAGTGAGGTCGTTCATTTTTCATCAGAAGAACATTAAGGAGAAATAAAGCTGCTTGGTTCTGGGTCAAGACTTTCAGACCGTGGTATTCAAGGAATGAAGAGGCGGGTGTGCTGCATCAGCACAAGGTACACCTCCTACCCAGGCAGGGGGAGAAGAGTGGGAGCGCTTCTACTGGTGATGTTTTACCTGAGATCTCTTTCAAAATCTTAAAGAGTAAAGTAGTTCCAACTCATTGCAGCCTATTTTTCAAAGGCGTCCTCTTGCTTGAAGTGTCCCTGTTCTATTCTCCCCTTCCGGCACGAATGTAGAAGGGCCCTCTTATTCCTCTCCTAAAGCGATGCTGTAGATATGCTAAGTGGGCAGAAGCGTTCACCCTGGGGCAGTCAAGTGACGGCATGCAGGGGAATGTGCTTTGTCAAACAGTCCTCTTTAACCTGCATGCCCACAACAAAAGGGTTATTTCCTGAATTTAAGAACAGTGATTCTTTCAACCATCAACTTTTCCCTTACAATTTTAAGGTACAAAGGAGAGTGTGTGCCGTGGGAATTAGGGCTGACTGGTTGGGGAGCTGAGGGAGATGCCTGTCATCAAGCAAACCGATGCTCTTGGTACAGCTGATGACAAAGAGCTGTGCTCTCAGAAGAGGATGCTAGCAATTATGCAAAGTGAAGCTCAAGTTAGTAATACCATGCGGCTCGAGTCACTGCAGAGGTATTGTCAGAAGCGCCTTGCAGCTCTTGCAAAAGTCAAATGGAAGTTTTAATTCTGTTTGCATTCGAGTACCGCGGCGTTCAGGGTGAGATTCACGTGGCTCTTAGCGTTGGATGTGGATAAACAATTGGTGGTAACGTGTTCGTTCAGGTTGGCCTCGTTGGTTTGCTCGGTTCTTTCTGGTTGGGCTGCCCCTTGCTGAGCTTCACGGATTTGTTTTCCTGCCACCCTTCTGGAATATGGGAAGCTTTCCCAGTTACCTTCGGTCCACGCTGCGGTGGGAGTGGTTTTGTTGTCTTCATATCCTGCTTAGAGAGCCGGGGCTTTTTAATGGTGTTTCAGTACAGCTCGTAGTGTGGAACACATCACTGACTGAAGGTAATGGTCATATTAGCACGCAGCAGCTTTAGAGCTTTAAGGCAGCCCCTGATCTCCAAGCACACTGCAAAAAGCTGCAAGCAGTTGTTACAGCATCCAGATTGTTTGTTACAACAACCATCCAACCAGCCGGTAAATTTTAATAAGAATGAAGAACCATTGGTTGGAAGAGAGCTCTGCAGGTCATGTAGCGCAGCGTCCCATGGAAGCTGGGCTGTCACCCGCACCTCTTGATGCCAACCTGACTGGAGCGACTCTTCCATCGCTGAGGCCTCAGTCCCCCGGTGATGCTTTAAGGGAGTGTTGAGCATTCTGGCCGTGCTCGCTGAGTTGCTCGGTGTCACGAGGACGGTTGCTGTGGGGGATGAGCTGGGAGGTGCACCCACGCGGGTGGGTCAGATATTCCGGGCGAGAGCTGCCCCGTGTGGTTTGTGGCTGATGGAGCCTTACATGAGTTGCCCTTCTGTCTGAAAATGAGTTAATTGCTCCATTTAAATGGGCCAAATTCTGTGTCTCGGGAGAATATTCACGTTAGGAAAATGTTGGATTCCAGGAGCCTTTCATGGGAATAAAGAGCCAGTGGAGCATAAAGGTAAAGCAGGAGATGTTTGCGCGGTGATAGTGGCTGGGAAATCTGAGAGCAGCCTGTACATTTCAGTGCTGTTAGGATGTGATTCATGGGTATTTGGGCTGAGATGTGCAATGAGAAATGCTGAAGTGCTGCACTGTGGCTGTGCATGGCAGGCAGGGGCAGGTCAGCAGTGGTTGGCTGTTGGGGAGGGGGACTTCGGAGTTCTCAGATATCGGGGGAAGAGCATAGTTTGTTCAGTGCAGCATAAATACAGCTAGCTTCATTCTAGGACCTGAAATAGCACAGAGGTGTGAGCGGCGGTGTATTACACCGTGCGGGTGTCCTGTATGTCCCCCCATAGATCCTCCAGCTGCCTGATAGACGCCTGTGCTTCCGCAGTGTGAAGCGGTGTGCCGCAGGCCTGTGGTGGTCCTGCTGGATGTCAGGAGGTGCACGGACATCAGAATGGTTCTGTTATGAGGCTCAGACCGAATGTTTGATTCCACGCTCTTACCGTAATGCCTTCTGGGGAAATACTGGGGCTTATTTCCTGTCCTTACGGGCACACATGGTTCAGGTCAGCTGTCGTTGATTGCTGCCTGGGCTGGTTATGCCATTTCCATCATAGTGGGTGCTCCCACTGGGTCTTCTCCCTGTTCAGCAGGCGCTCAGGGCAGAAGCCAGGCAGAAGCCAGGCAGAAGCCAGGCAGAAGCCGGTCAAACCCAACTTCCGCTCTTTTCCCTGAATTTACTTTTTCTCAAGGCCTCTTTTCCAAACAGACTCACCACGGCTGCCCGGCTTTTCAGCCTGCAAGATGCTGGGTTCACCTATTGGCCGCTCCATGCCCACCTGCCCCACTGCCAGCACCCACGGCCCCGGTGAGGCATCTCTGGGCACTGAGAGCTTCTCGATAAGGAACACCCAGCAGACACTAAAAGCAGTAACGTGAGCCGGCTGCTGCTGGATGCTGGCTGATGAAATACAATGCACAGGTGTATTGTTTCGCTGATAACAGGAAATCAGTTCGTTTCAGCATGTGGGTGAGATCAGCCTATCCTAAGTGCTGCTGTCCACCCTTTACTGCCTAACCTTCCGTTCCTAAAGCTGTTACAGTTTCTTAACTCATTTGCACAGCTGTTGAAAGTGTTCTTGGCTTACAGAAAGGTGCATTTTTAAAATGTGATATATATACATATATATATAATCTAAATAGTTTTAAACTGGAATGTGTGTGATTTCACGTTCAGCTCCTGGGCTGTTGTTGGGACCGAACAGATGCAGCTCTGCCCCAGGAGGGACCAATCAGTTGCATTTAGAAGAATTTAGCACCTGTCAAGTTGGGTAGGCTTTCCATTAAATAACAAATGTTTCTGTCTCCGCCCCCTCTCAATAGTAGTTGAAGTCACTTTGGTGCTATGGATGGATTTATCCCGAGCCACGCTCCTCTTCCCTTCGGAGAGGCATCACTGCAGCAGTGAAAAGAAATGTTAAGGGAAACCAGAGCAGAACTGTCTCTTTCTTGAGCAACAATCACGAAACCTGGGGTGAGTTGGTTTCCTTGGCCTCCATTTGCCCAGCGCACCTTTGGCTGCATGAGCCCGGCTGATGCTTCATGGCTTCTGCCATGTGGGGCAGCGGGGACTGAGCTGGTGGTGTCCCTAGGCTGGTGGTATCCCTGTGAGTGCTGCAGAGGTGGGTTTGGGCTGAGGAGCCGCAGAGGGCTGTGCTGGTGATGGGGACACGGTGCTGGTAATGGGGACATGGTACTGATGAGCCCTGGTGGGACGGCAGTGGGTGTCCTCACCGCAGGGACTGACTGAGGCCCAGGAGACCCTGGGGAGGACACTGAGGGGAAGACGGCGCTCCTGGGGAGGTTTGGGCAGCCCTCCTGTGTCCGTGTGGGCAGTGTGCTGGGAGATGCAGGAGATCCCTGCGGGTGGGTTTCTACCATCCCAGTCCGGAGGTGAATTTTAGCAAAGACGGGCTCCTCTGGCCCTGAAGTTGCTTAACAGAAGGCTGAGCTGTGGGAAGCGCAGAGCAGGTGTCCAACTTTCATATGTCTTCTCGGGTGCCAGGACGGTGTCTGAGCAGTTTGACAGATTTGCTTAAATTATTACAGTGTATTGCAGTATTAGTCAAAGCTGTGACTCTCCGCAGGGCTGATGGAAACCACATGCAGCCTCTCACCCAGGTGGTTTCCTAATCACCTCTTTCAGCGCATCACAAAAGACCACTTTGTGCAGCTTTTGAAAGCTCACTGCAAATCAGCCTTCATCTTTAACAAGTGCCCCTGTGTGCATCTGAATAACGCAGAGTCTCATGGCCAGGCTGCAAATTTGGGTTTCGCTTCCCCATGTACCCTGCAGTGGTCGGAGGGGTCGTTAAAGGTCCCTTCCAGCCCAACCCTTTCTGTACACCTGATGGTCCCCCCAGGAGCAGGAGCCCATGAGGGTGTGGCTGTGTGACCTGAGGACAGATGGATGCAATGCAGGGGTTGAGGGAAAGCAGCGGGTTCCCTGGCCAACCGCCTGGGTTCACTGATGAGTCCTTGGAATCCTCTTTGCTGTCTTCCAGTGGGGCTCTGTGTGAATCCTACATAAATAAATGCAGTGAGGGGCCTGCAGGGTCGTGCAGTGCACCCACCTATGGAGGCCGTGGTGGGGCTGTAGGACGAGCTGTGGCCTTGGCGGTGTGTGTGAAGCTGTGGCGTGGGCTGGGGTCTTCTCTGGGCGTCTGGGGGGACCTGGGAGAGGAGGAGAGGGGGGATGGGAGCAGTGGTGGAGAGAAGATGAGATACGGGCTGGGAAAAACCACACCGTGGAGTGCGGGGAAGCAAGGGAGTTGTGTCAGTATCAGCCAAGAGATTTACCTGGCGGTTGGGTGGAGCTGCACGTGTCCCAGGACAAGGAGCTCTTAAGGAAAATGGACCCTGTGCTGGGTGCTGCTCCCTCTAGGCTGCTTCACCCAGCGGGGAAGGCTGTGGTGGTCCTTCCCGACAGCTCTGGGGGCAGAGAGGAGCGTGCTTCAGTAGAAAAAGCATTTCCTTGGCATGGAGCACTCCCTCCTTCTCGACCACTTGAATAAATGATGGTTTTTATGGTGCAGTAATCCCACTGCGTCTCTGAGATCCAACTGAAGTGGTCTGAGCTGGCTCACTCACTTAAAAAAAAAAACAACAGCACATTTATTTCTCTAAATATATAAATCTGTATATTTTCTGTTTCAAGCGGTGTTCAAAGCAGCGGGCTGCAGCGGCGGTAACTCCTGGGCAATAGCTGCGTTTCATCGCTCAGTGCTGCCCCACACTTTCACGCCTGGTTTTCTAACAGACCCCAAACTCCCCCGAGGATGAGGACGGCTTTAAGAGAGCGTCCTCTAATCCATCCTCTAATCCGAGCAGCACGAGCCGAGCGGCCTCGGAAAGGGCCATCAGTGCGGAGCAGCGTCTCTTGGAAAAGCCACGTACCTGTTCTCCGCTCAAAGCTGTGGTTTTTCATTCCGAGTTACTTGGGTGTCTGCTCAGTGCTTTATCAGCTCTTTCAGGATGAGCTGAGTGCTGCCTTTAGATGCTGAGGGAGAAAACACGCGCAGCGTTGCTAGTGGGAATGTATTGTAGAGTGGCCGGGTTAAACAAGGGGAAAACAAGGGCTTGGGGCACATAGCCCTGCCCCTGCGTGTGGGGCTGTTGCTGGCAGGTTTGCATTTTGTTGTGCTGAAGACCAGCGGGGCTCTCGCACGTGCAGTTTGAACGTCAGGATGGATGGAATTCAACGGGGCAGCTCAGAGCCCAGTGCAGTGCAGGCCGAGTCCTGCCCTGGGACGTGTCTTCGGCCCCTGCTGCTGTGAGCGCTGTCCCTGGGCACTGCTGTGCTGCAATGGTTACCCGGAGCTCCTGGCTGCCATGCGGTCGTGACACTGCGAGTATTGCTGTGCTCTGTGGGAGCACTGGGTGCAGGCTGCTCCCTGCTGCTGCGCCCACAGCGGGGAGGGGGACGTGTGTCCACGCTGACTGGGGGCTGCAGAGGAGCGAGGATGGGAAGAGCAGCAGCTCAGCTGTCTGATTAATATGTAAATGTACCCTGCTATGTGCCAGTGCTCTTAATGAAGTAACTCGCGCTTCTGCCTCCATATATCAAAGGTGATTGATGGAAAAAGCACTTTAGGTGCCTGCTGGAAAGCGTAAAAGTTGTTTTTGTCGACGTCTTTCCCTTAGAAAAAAGCTGTAGACCTAAGGCTGAGATTTCCTGTGGGAGGAAAAACAACTCAGCCCGAGTTTAATCTAAACTAATCCAAATTGTTGGCCACGCTCCTGCAGTATCTGTAAATTCTCAGATAGGAATAATCCATCAGGATCTCGTACAGCAATCCGCCCGCTCTCTTAAATAAACCATCTCCCGGGCCGTGCATGCAGCTGATGCCTCCTGTGCTGCTGCGGTGGTGGTTCACGGGGAGGGCTGCGTATGGGCTGGGGGTACAACCTCATGGGGTGGGTGCTGCCTCACCTCCTTGGCCTTCCCCACCTATAACACGTGGAGCGTGGACCAGAAAACAGCAGCTGCGGGGCCGGGAGGGGCTTTGCCACAGCAGTGCAGTTGGGCAAGGTGCTGCAAACCGAGTGCTGTGTAACGCCTGCTCCCCAGGACGAAGCTGCAAAGCTCTCGGTTGTGCAAGATCTCATGGAGATAAAATGTGCTGCGCTGTGCTGCTGCCAGAGGAATCTCAGCTCCATGCATCTCGCTGCAGCTCTGCCACTGCGGCCGGGGGGCTCCCAGCTGCGCCCCTTGGCCGGGTGCAGCCCCGCTGTGGGGGCTTGGTAATGAAGCTCCGTTGTTTGATGAAGTTTCCTTCCCACCGCCACATGCATGGGCTGTTCTTCCCCTGCCTGAACGCAGCAACCTGGATGCACGCTCCGGCACTTCAAGCGTTTGTTTATTTTTCTTCCCGTCCCTGCGATGCAGCAGTCGAGTCCTCGTGAGCTCCGCGCAGATAATGGTTTATTGTATTCCGGGTGACAAATCAGTTGAAGACCGTGATTAGGCGGATGTTTGAAACTTTCAAGGCAGATCAATGCAATTAAACACGAAGTAACTCGTACAGAGGAGTATCTCTGTGTGAGGCTGATGTGAGGATCGCTCAGCCCACGCCACCATGGGGGGCTGCCCTGGGCTACAGCGTAGGCTGAGCGTGGAGAACTTCCAAAACGTCGGTCACTCTGTTGTTTAATGTTACAGTAGTTCACAGAGCTAAAATATATAATGTATGCAATTTATATTAATATATATATATCCCATGCCCGAAGGACGGGATGCCATCCAGGGAGACCCAGGCAGGCTGAGCAGTGGGCCCAGGAGCACCTCATGAGGTTCTACAAAGCCAGGTGCACCTGATGGAGCTGTGGGTGTCCCTGTTCATTGCAGGGGGTTGGACCAGGTGGCCTTTAAATGCCTCTTTCGACTTAATCGATTCCGTGGTTCTGTGATATACTTCTTTACATGCATTCACTCTGCAGTTGTGTAACAGGCTGTCCGTGCAGTAATCACAATTAGCGGCACGGATCTCACATCCTTCGGCTGGATGGTGCCCAAGCTTGCAGTGGTTTGATCCTGCCTGAAAGCTTCAAATACTTTGATCCCACACCACAAAAATGTGCTTTAAGTTCTCCCAGAGTCGCCGCTATTTCATCTGCTCCTTAATTTCTCTGTAATTGGGCGCAGCGTTCCAGCGGGGCCGAGCAGCACAGCCCCTGGTCCCGGCTGGGGGTGAGCAATGCCACCAGCCCTGGAGCAGCCCTGTGCCTCGCTCAGCCTCGCTCTGCCATTGCCATCCAGCCTTTATGGCCATACCTAAGTCTTTCATCTTGTGGGTTTTTTTTTTTTCCTTTTCTTCCATCCTAAAACGATTTTAAAGCCTTTCAGTGGCAGCAAGCGTGCAGCGATGTGCTCGTTTTCAAGCTGCACTGGATGTCATCTTTCAGCAGCATTAATTCCAGCACCCGAGGAGGGAAGGGCTCAGCACTGCCAGCTGATGAGCGGGATAGAGCCACGCTGTTAATTAGCAGCAGCCCCACTCCTGCTCCCCTCGCTCCATCCCCAGCCTTGAGAGTGGGACAGATGCTTCCCATCGGCTGCTGGGAGGCTCTGGAGGGAGGGGGGAAAGGCGAGGAAGAGTTAGAGCTTGGAACAGTGGGACGTGGTGGATGCTTTGAGTATCATTTAGCATTTGTGAGAGCAACCATCGCCTGCTCGCAAAAGGGTGACACCGAGGTCTGCCCTGTCAGCACAGCACAGCACAGCACAGCGTGGCGGCAGGGAGAGCCCCCAGCTCTGTGCTGGGATCTGGAAGTGGGCTGGGGACTGGGCTGGGGACACACTGCGTGACACTGCTGTGAGACAGATGTGCTGCGGAGTGTGCCAGGGTACGGCTAATGAAGGATGGAGAGTTATTCCATCACTGTAGGGTTACAGAAAAGGGCTTGATATCTTTTTAATGAGATTGCAAATTAGACTGCTAAAGGTAATAATGTTGTTGTAATTTGCAGAGATATTTGGTTCTTCAAAGCTATTGATTAAGGATTTAGCATTATATGGCATTAATACCGTATGCATGGAGCAGGTTTCGAGGCAGCTGCCTTGGAAGCCTCCGCGTGGCTGCAAGCAGGAGCAGGTGGGCTTCTTTCCTCCCTTCCCATGGGCTCAGGCCTTGCTTGCTCACAGCATAATGTGTCTGTCAGTGCTTTGGGGGAGAAGAGGGAACATTCACAGGTGACATTAAAACAGAAGAGAGGTGAAGAGCGCGGCTGTAAGCCGCTGAGCGTCGGGGGGCTGCAGCTTGGCACAAGTAAACAAGGATTGTCTTGAATAAGGTCAAACAGCAGGTCCTGCATCCCGCCGGGCAGCAGCAGGCTGTGATGGCGGGGCGGGGTTTCTGCCCAGACAAGCAGAGATCAAGGGATCTGCAGAGAGATTACGGAGAATTAAAGCTCTTCATCCAAAGCTGTAGCCTGAAGGTGCAGGGATAATTTTGGCTGGAGAGAGAGGGCTATTGTCACATCAGGAAGGGGGCACTGTGATTGTGTGACACGAGGAAATTCCTGGACGCCCGCTGCTGGGTGTGCTCCATATGGGCAGGGGGAGGCCGGGCTGCGAGCGGGGGCATTGCGGCGCTCAGGGTGTGCTCAGCATCTCCACTCTGCCCCAGCATAACCTCCTCCTCCGTCACTTGGTGAGAGAGCCCACTGCGGCCTCCAAGCATCGCAAATACTTAACAACCATTCCCTTTTCTCAGGGGGAAGGTGGCACTGCAAAGAGCCTCCGCGTTCCCTGAGCCATCAGTAAAGCCCTACAGGAAGCTAGATCGTCCTTTATTAATCTGATGAATTAGCCTAATATGGGGAGGAAAAGATAAACAGCGCGGAAACTAAATGCATGCCCTGCAGCAAAGCCTGTCAGCTATGGGAATGGGAGCATCTTTCCTTTTATCCATAACAAATAATCTTGAAAGTTGGGCTGGAAGACCAAAGTGACTGCTGAGGTTTATCAGCGCTGTGTGGATGGAGAAACTTGCTTCTCTTTGAAGAGCAATTACACAATCACGCAGAGACAAGCAGTTCCCCGCTGCGCTGCTGGATTAGAGAGCTTGAATGTCTTCCTTCTCATGCTCTAAGAGGGCCTGATTCAGCAAAGTACTTATGTACAGGTTTGAGCATCAGAGTCCAAGGGAACTCGACGTCAGCCCTGCAGAATCAGGGTCCTGGAAACAGAGAGAGGAAGCAGCGCCCTGTTTCTGTCTGGAACTGGAGAGGGCACGAGCAAGGAGCGAGTGGCAGCTGTGAGCAGGGGATGCAGCCCTGGGGCCAGGGTCTTCCCCATGCTTCAGGGGAACACACTGCACACTGACGCTAACTGCAAGAGCTCCCTGAAGTCAGTGTGATCAAGCTGTGCCTTGCTGCAGCTGCATCGGTTCAGCCAGATCAGTGCTGGCTGTTCTGCAAGCACAAGCTTGGTCCAGAGCTCAGGAAGGTATTTCTGAAGGAAAACGTTCAGTTTGTCAGTGGAGAGAGGCTCTCACTGTGAATTGTGCCCCAGTGTTCTTTTAATTTTGGAAGGACAGAGGGCTTCTCCCCCCGGCTCATTTTAAACGCTCTCTCACCGCTTTCAGTACAAATGGTCCCACTGTAGGTCTGCGCATGCCCATAGGTGCTATCGCACGGCAAGAGGGCACTTGAATGGGTTCAAAACCCAATTGGAATGATTAAACCCCTTCTGGGCTGAAGCTTTGCTCTGCTCATTTCCTTTCCCAGCCTTGTGGGCAAATAGGATTTTTTTGAACCTTTAATCTAAAGCACTCAACGAGTTATGTAAATCTGGTGAAGGAGGAAGGTTTTTAAGCTGTGATGAGCGTATGGTGGTCCTCTCCCATTCTGTGAAATTCCTTACAGGGGACAGACAGACCCGGTTGAGTTTTGTCTCTCAGTTAATCTGTGGAGCCATTTGCGGGTGAAAACAAAGTGCTGTGTGTATCTGTTAAACTGGGGTGCACTGAAAAATTATCCTCTTAGTGCTGAGCGTGGAGATCCCGTGGTGCAGCTGCAGGAGCGCGCTTCAGGGTTAGAGGCTTTGGAAGCTTCTTATTATAACTGTGATTTATCCTTAATGTTTTTCTTTCCTCCCATAAACTAATACTAGAGATTAAGGGGAGTGTATTTCAGGTGATAGTGAAAAGCCGAATATGGAGGCAGGGTGCTGAGAGTGGGAGCGCGCTGAGAGATGGTGAGCGTGACTCATTTCCCTAATGCACGGGGTGAAAGCTCAACCAGAAGGGTGAAGCCAGAGCGCTACTGTCAGATCCTGAGAAATGACACCGCAGCCTCTCCGGGAGTTCTGAGAGGGGAATGGCTGGGGGGTGTGCCAAGGAGCAGCGTGGGCACGCGAGGAAGGGCTGGCACTCATCCGCAGGGCCCGGCACGGCGTGCGAGGATGCACCCATCTCTGTGGTATGCGGGGGCTTCTCCCCCCATGGCGAGGCTCACGTAGGCTCCGTGCAGCGCTCCTCCCTGCCAGCAAGAGGGTTCAGTGTGGGACTGTGCCCCGCTGCCGTATGTGATGGATGACGACAGCGGGAGCGGTGAGTCAAAGCGGAAAGTCACAGCCATGGCAGCAGCTCCCATCACACAGCCCTCCGTGCAGCCTCACCGCCATGGGCTGCAGCACGAGTCCTGCCCACGGGTGCTGGGGTCACACGTGGGGACGCTGGGCACACCTGGCCGGCCTGCCCTTGAGGAGGAGGCTCAGTGGAGCGAGCAGCATCGCGCTGCATGGACTTGCTTTTATGAGCGAGGCTCACAGCCTCATGCTCTCCCCACCCTGCACTCACCCATGCGCCGAGTGAGCAGTGCCTCGTGGCCACCGCTCCGTGACAGTCACTGCAGTGCAGGACCCATCTTTTGTGAGGAAACTGCTTCTTGCGAACTGGCGAAGTGTGTGGGAGAAAAAGGAAGAAGAAGAAAGCCTCTTCCGTGGCCTTTGTGGTGATCGGCTTTCAAATTTAGCCACCCCGACTCTTGTGAACAGACCGAGGTTGAAAGGCGGTCGCCTTTGCTGAGGAGCGGGCGGTGGTGGGGTGCTGCTTTGTGGCGGTGCTCCCGCGGGGGCTGTCCCGCTGCCGGGGCCTTTGGGAACAGCAGCGCGCTCTGCACGTGGGCACCCTTCCCCACGTAGCGCATCGCTGCAACACCTCGACACGTGATCCGTAGCTGGGGGCACGGACCGCCCTGCTGACGGGGCAGGGGTGCGTTATTAATGGTACGAACTGGCCCAGCAGCTGCGGGAGCACCACGTGCAGCTGGTGTTTGCGGGAGCTCACGATGTCTGTGCCAGGCGCCACTCCTTGGCCGCCCCAGCACTGAGACACGTGCACGCCGCCATCGTGCCCGAACCCACTCTCCACTACCCCAGCTCGCACAGCTCAGCTGCCGGCAGCAAGGCTCCGCTGCTGCCCTGGCTGTGGGTGCCGCCTGCCAGGGCTCCTCTTCTACAGTGCCACCAAAAGGGAAGCACGGGTTATGCTACACACCATTACCAAGTGCCCAAGGCTCCGGCAACCTTTGTTCCTGCCAGTATTGTCCCACAGAGCATGTGGGAGTGTGGAAGTGCTGTGGATGATGTTGTGTTCCCCTCGCTAATCAGACACTAATGTTTCTTCTTCGTCTCTACTTCCAGTGCTTTGTGTTGTAACAAAGAACAAATTGCACAGGGGAAAAGGCATCTACCGAATTTTAGCTCTGTCTCCTGCAGTTTCCAGGGCCTAAAGACGACACTGAACTGACTTCTGGATCTCTGAAACTCAACCAGTCAGGATTTCAGAGTAAGGATAAACACCTCACATTTAAACACCTTAAGGAGCACCTGGAGAAGGTGCACGGGTAGACATCTCGCAGAGAAGATGAGGAAGGAAAGGCAGAAGGATAAGCCAGGTACAGAAAGCAAATGGAACACAGATCCAGAGAAGCACGGAACCGTGTGCTCCTCCCTCACTGCAGAGAGCCGTGCTGCTGGTCTCGGAGCAGGGCCGACTGTGGCTGTGGCTTCAGTGGCCGCGTTGCATGCAGGTGCTAAAAGCCTTTGGCACCCGGCTGGGAGCAGTGCCCCGCTCTGCAGCCCGGCTCTGCCGTTGCTCGGCCACATGTTTGTGTCAAACCTCACAGCAGCCGAGCGTGAATCACACCACGGAGGTGCAAGGTGTGTGAGCTGCTGCCGGGGGCCCGCGGCGCATAGCCCAAGTGCCGAAGGCCCCACGGCCTCGGGGTTTTTCCAGCCCCACTCAGTTGCGGCGTCCCTGGGTTTCGTCACTCACGTATTTTATTACTGCTCAGAGTACATCCGTGTGTTGGCAGAAGGCTTCTGGGGCTCAGTGGGACATGGAAGGCACTGACTGCCCACGGGCAGGGGTGAGCGTGGGCTGCAAACATCGCTGAGGTCAAAACGGGAGAGCCCTGCAGGCTGGTGCATGCCCCCGGGTCGGACATTCCTCTGCCATTGCTGGTGCTCTGGGTGCAGGTGACCCCTCTTCTCCTAATTTGTTGTAGGCGTTTATTGGGGGGCAGTTTTCTGGGTAAAAGCAGAGGTTGAACTTTTGAAGCAGATGTACGGGACGTGACCTTTATCTCTCCCAGTCACCGTCGGGCAGTGCCGAGTGCTCTGCACCTTGACATTCAGCAGAGCAATAAAGAAGTGGAATGTACTAATGTAACCTTTATAAAACAGTTAAAATGATAGTTTAATATTTAATCTCCCGATGTAGTGTTAAAATAAGCTCAATAAACCATGGCAGTAAATTACATTCAGAAGGAACTCAATTTAAATAACATTATGGTTATGGTAGGCAGCAAATTATGTCCTCAACTGCTGCTTCAAGGAAAAATACCCTTCGGGTGGGGCTGTTGACCTCACGCGATTTTTGGATGATAACCGGGCCACTATTCGATTTTTGGTAGTTGATCTGAATCCTTAGGTGCTTTCTCCTTGCATCTCCTGCCTGGACAGCTCAGAGGATGTTGTAAATAACCATCTCTCAGCAGCTAGAGCGGATGAACCTTCTGTATTTAAGCTGCAGTCCGTGTTTTCAGTTTTTCCTTATAAACCATATGTAAAGCATCGAAATACTATACTGGGGAAGGAATAGAGTTGAGGAAAAATAGAATTTTCAGCAAGATCATACAGCTCCTTGATAGCTGAATGTTCTCTGTATAACATGGTGTGGTGTGCTGGGTGAGCATCACAGCTCTGCTATGACAAGCAGGCTAAGTTTGTACCTGTTGCAAATCGAAAGTGCCACGGACTCACACATACAAGTGTCTGCTAGGTGCTGGAAATGAGACGTGACAGTGCTGTGGGACGACTGAAATCTGAATATGAGCTATAAGCTCTTTAGAAATGCATATACAATACTGCACGTTGCATCTCAAGTGGAGGGACCTTAAATTATTTCATGAGCACGTATGCGTTTCTCAGAATTGTTTTACCCAGAGCGTTCCTTCTGCTTGTAGTGGTGATACAGAACCTTCGCCCTTCGGCCTGGATGTGGTTCTGATCTCAGTGCTGCCTAACCAGGCGAAATGTGCTCAGGAGAGCAAGGGATGATCGCCCAGCGCTGGCTTGGCTGGTTGCTGGAATCCATGGACAGTATCAACGTTCTATTTGTTCTCCTGCAAAATGAAACCCTTCTCCCCTTGAGCCCGCGTGTTCTTGTCTGTAGAGCTGAGACGGTGCCTGGACGGGGACCATACAAGTACTCGGCTAAGTAGGCAGGAGCAAGAAACCAGCCGTGCCCCAGCACTGCTCGCCCTGCCCAGCCCAGCTGCAGGGTGTCGGGATGGAAGTGGACACGTGCTCTGTGGCAGGGCAGTGCCAGGGCTGCTGAAAACAGGGAGAAAGTGCGCTGGGGCCGTGACCTGGGGTAAACCAGGAGCTGTTGCTGGTTCTGGTTCTTACAGCTCTCTGGAGGTTTCTGTTTCTTTGAGGCCGATGACAGCACAGCAGAAGTGTGGGAGGTTCAGTGAGGGGAGGGATGGCGGAAAAGCAGGGCTGGTACTAAAAGGGAAAAATGAGCCAAAGGGAAGGAAACAAATCTTAACTTTGAGCTGAGAGACGGTGGATGCGCACTACCTACCAGTGGGTGCCATTTTCCAGAGAAATGGTGCTGTCTATGGGTGGGTGGTCTGGATTGCAGCACCAGTGACTCGTTGCGTTGTTCCCAGTGCTCCTCCAGGCTGAGGCAGTACCGTGTTTTCCCTGTAAAGGAATAGCCTTCTGAATGAGCTTTCCTGTATGATTTCCACTGAATGTAATTTAAAAAGGCTTCAGTAGAACAGCTCTTTACTCCTCAATGGAAACTGAGAACTAAGAGGTCAGAAATTAGTGATCTAGTTTCACGTTATTAGATTTCCTCGCATCGCAGCAGCAGTGGATGGACTGCATTACTGCAGCGCCAACCGTATAAAACAAAGGGGTGATGATCCTTCTTTATAGTGATACTATAAATACTTTGTCCCTGCACACCTCTGCCACTGGAAGTAAAACCTGACATTTAAACACACGTAAAGCATGATCTTAACTCCACAGAAGTTACTTTCACCTCCTCATGACTTAGTGGGAAGATGGAGGTTTTTGTCAAGCATCTGTCCTTTCTGCTCGCAGGTTAAGGCAGATGAGTCCGTTACAGGCTCTTAATTGGAAGGGGTTTCACATCTATGATGATATGGTTATTACTGTGGCCTCGGTCAAGTTTGGGACACGTGTGCATTCCCTCAGAAGTAAAACATGGCTCGCTCATTCAAGGGGACACAACTGATAAGAAGGGAATAGGCTCTAGGAAACTCTCTGACCCCAAATTCCTGGAAGTTACTAGGCAGGTGGCTTGTATCCCAGACATGGCTCAGCCAAGGGACCAGCACTTTCCTTTTGTTTCCCAGGGGCTTGCCCCTCTTTCTGTTGACTAAAACGTGCTGAGTGGTATCTAGAATCATCTCATTTCTGCTACTTTTCTTTCCTTTTCTTTTCTTTCACTCAGTAATTTCTCAGCTACTTTTCAGTTAAAGCATCCGCGCGCTGCCAGAGAGTAAAGAAGTTAGTTTCACATCTCTGTACTTTTAGTAAAAACTGAGGGAATTTTGGAAAATGCATGAAAGAAGTATGAAGTCCAGGAACGTCCCGGTGTTCATTGAACTGCTGAGGAAAATGTTACGGGAAGAATGGTGAAGGGTGAGTTTCACCAGCACAGAAAGGCAAATAATTACATTAAACTAAATGAAGATGAAATCATAGTTGTATTTTGCTTAAAAACTGGCTCTAAAATACCTCGCTAAGGGAAAAAAAACACCTCATGTTTGTTGAGTTTTCCTCTGGGGGTAGGAAACAATTTCAGACAGGAATTTTCTGCTGGTTTCAGCTGTCAGACAAGAGCAGGAAATTGAAGTCAAACACTGACATTTGGCAGCCAAAGAGCAGTGTGCTGTGTCGGGCTGTAAAGACCCACCTGCCACGGTCTGAGTGGCAGAGGACGGGCGCCTTGTCCTCACTATGTGCCACTATGGGTCCTGAGTGCCCCTGCTGCCTTGCTGGGCTGGGGTCTGTGCAGCCACTGGGTCAGGGCAACCAGGTGCCTGAAAATGTAACTGAGTGCCCTCCTCTGTAAGCAAGGCCCTAACGTGGTTTTTCGAACAGCCCTAAGCGTGCTTATGAATAGTTCATAGTAAAAGCTTCCACTGAGAATATAAAAGGCAATTAAATCTTAATGGCCTGATGTTTACATTTTTTGAACTACAGGTTGGAAAGCCTGAGTGCGAATCGTTCGGACACCGCTAGCGTCCTTTCATTCTTGCTATAAGCGAATTTGTGATAAGCACTGGGTAAAAAATGTAAAAAATAAGGCACCGATGCAGTGCCTTATTCTTTTTTTTTCATATGCTCTTTTTTTTTTTCCTGTATTTTCGGGGGGGATTCAGTTGTATTTTAGAGGGCAGTTCCCTTGGCAAAAGGCACAAGGTAGGGAGCCCGACCTCACCCAAGTGAGGGGATCAGGGTGAGGCTGCTGCCCCAGAACCATTGGGGTGTGTGGACATCACCCCATGGGACTCTTAATGGCTACACACACGTGACACCAGGCTCAGGTGTGATGCACATCACAGCTGGTCTTTAGAAGCTGATCCCACCAAAGCAGCAACTTTGCAGCAGCTCGTTAGCTTGGCTGAGACTTGGGACCTGAGTCATGTGTATCTGCCAGCAGCCTTTCATGTGCATGTTGTGCCAAATCAAGCAGCAAGTTTCATCTCCAGGTTACATTTCCGCTTTGACACTAAGGAGGATAATGCCTCTGCAGTCTTGAGCTTTTCCTACTCCCCACCTGGCCATTGCCACTTCAATGGGGGTGCGAGCCATGGCCCAGGAGCCCCATCTGCGAGGCAAAGGCTTTCCCTTTGACCTTGCAGATTTCATGTCATGTTACCTGAGCCATTTTTATTTATCTTAAAACAAGGTAGCAACCCACCACATGCAGTCTCCTGTGCCTTGTCCTGCTTCTCACCGTGATCCTGGCTTTGAAGGATCTGCCATGTGTGGGACTTGGCTTCCCAACCAGTGAGGCTGCCAGAGTACGCCAGCCAAGGGGAATGGTTCCCTGCAGGCGCTTGTGGGACACTGCTGGTCCTCAGAGGGCACCCATCCAGTACTGATGGAACGCAGTGATCTGGAGGTGTGGGTCCTCTGCACCACCCAGCCTGAGCTTCCAGATGCTGGAAAACCCCCTTATGTGCTTTAGAGGATGGCCTTAATGCAGAAAGCTGTGACAGTGATAGGAGTAAGAGCCTCTTTTGGCATGGAAATGTTGTCTTGGCCAACTCCATTCCATTTGCTCTTTCCTCTTACTGCATTTGATTTAGCCTGCAATCAAGAGGGAAATGACAAAGACGTGGGTTTAGTTCACCCACAGAGTTTCACTGTGCTGCTTGGAGTTGCCATTGCTGCAGGGCTCTGCTCACTGCTCCACGGCGCACAGCTTGGGATGGGGCTGAGCAGAGGCAACTGCTGGCAGAGCTTGCCTGAAGATCGCTGTTGTCCAACACTCACTTCCTGTTGTCTGCTGAGAGAGGTTTCAGAAGTGCAAGCTCTCGCTGCAAGCAGGAGATTCTCTTGGTTTCAGTCAGAGTAGAATGAGCCCCTGCAAATGATTTCACCTTCCTTGGAGCTCATGGTATGACAGTGCAACCTGGCAGAGATTCAACACAGGTTCTCTTTCCTGGGCTGGAGAAAAGTAACTCCATCAGTGCAAAAAGATAAAGCTTAATGAGGACATTTTTCAGAATCTGCTAGGATAAATGTAATATAATACACACAGGCATTTTAAAACACATAAGCACCCTGTATGAGTGCATACACTCACATCGTCAATTCTATTTGCTTGTCTTTTTAAGGACAGAAATGTAATCGCTCTTGTCGCTGCAGTCTGTGATGTAGGCTGGAAAAGCAATCTGTGCACAAAACACAAAGCTGAAACATCCAGACAGCAGTTAGTGTAACCACAAGTCGTTCCTTTTCCCCTGGCTGAGATTGCACGTGCTTTGCTGCCATCCTGCTCCGTGGCAGCCGCGGGCACGACGTGCACGGCCACTGTGTTCTCTGCAAAGTGCTTGGAGTGGAATTGCTGAGAGCAGTGCAGCGTCACTGCTGTGGACTCTGAACGATTCATGAAATGAAAAATCTCTCCTTAGCGCAAGAGGGAATAAAGGCAGGGCTGTTCTGAACTATTTGCTCTAACGTTTAGTTTAAACCTGGAGAATAAAGCACCAAGAACCTACACGTTTAAGAGAAAAAATAGGTCTTTCTTTGTATATTTTCCTTTTCTGCTGTTGTAAGTAGACTTACGACTGGAACTTCAAAATATTGGACACCCCAGTTGGAAACGGGAGTGCGCACAGCACATTTTCGTTTTGCCATGAGCAATGTGGTTTGCACGCCATCACCAGTCACTGCTGGAGGATGATGAGGTGAATGAAGTCATAAATGAAATCTGGGTGTACATAAACCTGTCCTGTTGGGATGAAGGGCTACGTACTGAAGTTTGTATTTATAAAACTTCAGCACGGTGTAACTTCCCTCGCCCTGCAGGTGGGAGCTGTGCACTGGGAGGGAGAGGCTTCGTTGCAGACCACAGCTGGTCAGAAGAGAGCAACTCAACACGCGGCTGCAGTAGCTCACCCCTGTGCTCCTCGCTGGTGTCACGACGAGGGGCTGGGTGCTGCTGAACCCGTACCGTGCAAAATGCAAGCACACAAACGGGATGGGCAGGAGAAAACTCTTCACCCTGTGACTTCTAAGAGTTCAGCAAAGCCTATCAGAAACAACAAACCAGAATAGTTGAGAGGTGACTTGACTCCAGAGAATAAATACTTACTGAGGGGAAAAAATAATGGGTACCGAAGGGCTTTTTAACTTAACTCTAGGAAGTATAATGAGAACCAGTGGATGGAATCTGGAGCCAGACAAATTCAAATTGGAAACATGACCTACATTTTTAATAGCGAATGTGATTAACCATTGGAACAAAGTACCCACAAAATAGTGGATTCGCTCCTCTTGATGGCTTCAAATCAAGACGAGATGCCTTTTTGGGAGATAAGCTTTAGTCAAAAATAGTTATGCTTTAGTCAAACACATGTTAAGGGGCTCAATATAGAGGTAATTGGGGAAATGTAATGGCCTGTGATATCCAGGAGGTCAGGCCAGATGGTATAATGATCCCTTCTGGCCTAAAACTCAGTGAATCTCGGAATGAATATAAATGCTATCATCTGGATGTACATTTGAAATAATTGCAGGGAGAGATTAGACACGCAATTGCATATGGTTCAGAGTTGATAAACTTTCCTCCCCTCCAGAACAAAGGCCCTTATTTATACCTAATTACATGGTGCTGTTGTAATTCAGATAAATATCCGTTAGGAACTCAGATGGGATGTCAGCAAATCAATTTTTACTTCTGTGCATGTGCGCTGTGTGGAAATCTAGTTTTTAAAGCTTATGTGCAACTCCAGACTTGCTCACACAGGAACGTATCCAGGAAGAGCTCCAGCGTAGACATTTTCTCCACCCGGAGAGTGTCATTACATGCTTTAGCCCCGTCAACTTTGAAGCTGCTTCGGTTAAATCGTAAAGACGTGGAGGTCCTGGTCTCCAAAGCAGCTGGGTGCGTAATGCCCATGACTACCCGCGCACGGCCGAATTTTACGGGAAAGTGTTGTTGAAAGAGTAACAGCGGAAAATAAAAAAGTACAAGCTCCTAAGAGCAGCTTTGCTCATGCTGACATTATCGCAAATGGCATCTCTGCTTGGGTAATGCAAACGCACTTGCAAAATAGCCAGCTGCTGCAATGCTGCTGGAGAAAGAAGTACGAAATAGTAACGGGTATAAGAAACCGCATTAAAACACAGATAACTTCTAATATGAATGTCATCATATTATGTAGCTTTCAATTTTAGTGTTATCTCGCCCCAAAAACATTCAAAACAACTGCACAGGTAAGCGGTGAGGCCACGCAGAGGAAATAGCATTGTTAAAGTTCAGTGAAATGATATCACTTATGGTATGCGTGTGCTTATCTGTGCTCAGAGGAAAAATGCTGAGGAGCACGAAGGGTTTCATTCATAAAGGGTCTTAACCTTTGGTACTCTCAGTCTCCTCCAGATTCAACTCCCACGGGCAGTGCCAAACATTTGCCCACTTTGCCGGTGAGGAGTAAGTTTGTTTTATCAAGTCCTGAGCCTGGTACAGAGCTCCAGGCAGCGCCTGAAGTGCCACCGGAGGACTGAATGTTCCCAGGTGAGGAGAGCTCTGCTTGATTTGAAGGGGGCTCTGCAACATCCCTCACGGTTACCCAAAGATTTGGGCAGTTCTGTGACAGTCCAGCCTGACAGGTTGGCCTTTCTCAGAAACAAATGCGAACTGACCAACATACGCATCCTGGAGTATGAAGTCTGGAACCTCCTCCTGAATCCAAACTTTATTTATTATAACCATCTTCTCTTTTTTTCTTCCTTTTTATTTATTTATTTTTTCCAAGCAACATCCATAGAGCATCATGACTAACATGAAGGCTGCAGAATTGTATGCCAATGTACAAACCCTAAGACAGAATTTCCTTGGATTCCTCTGTTGATGCTCAGAATCCTGCAGTTAATTACTCATTAGCTAATTGTAGCTGCGTTTTTCAATCTCTCTCATTACAGCTCAAAAAGGAAGCGTGATAATGGTGACCCTGCAGGTACTCTGTAGCGTAACCAATATTTTAATGAATCTTGGCATTGCTCTCTTATGTGAATAACAAGACGGTCTGCAAGTACTATTCTATACAGTTGTTCTGATTATATTGTTAGATTACACTAAAAATGAAAGTGACAAGAAATAATGAAAACTATATTTAAAGTTAGCTGTGTTTTAATGTGGCTTTTTGCCAATTAATTTTTCTAAAACACATTGCAGTCGCTGGCCATTCTGAAGCTGTTTTTCGGTACTTCTACAGCGATGGCCTTTATGATAATACCGCTTCATCAGCAAAACTACAAGGCCTTTCTGTAACAGTTCTGCAGAAACATTAATTTCTTAAAGGTCCTAAAGGTCGTTCTTATTTTCAGTCAAATAGCAATATCTGCAAGTTTTAATGACGCTTCTTCATTCATGTTATAGTATCCAGAATTGTTATAAAATTCAACAATGTATGAAAATGCCATCACTAGGGATGAATGAAGGAGCTCATCTGAAAATGAAAATCAGCTCAAATCTTTGCAGGTGCTCAAAAACCTTAAAGTGATTTTATTTTGCCTTCCCTGCCTTCTCTTCTCAGGCACTTCTACAAGTTCCGGTGCCTGAAATACCATCGTAATTTATTTTTATAGACAAAGGAAATACTTGGAGCTAATTATCTAAACTTAAGTACAGCAGTTGGTACAGTGCCATATGGGAAACTATTAAAGTAAGAGATTTGTTCAAGAAATTGGAAAGGGGATAACAAAGTAGTAGGGGGAGAGGATCGATTCTGAGAGAAGGCAGTAGTTTCTTGGGTGTCAGTCTTGGGCCTGATATTATTTAACATTTTTTATTAATGATGATGGCATAAAAAATTAAGCATGTGCTACTTGAATTTACCAGTGGCATCAGGCAGGGAGGGACATACTATCACTGCAAAGACAAACCAACTTCTTGTTTAGGAAGAAGTGAGTGACCATGAGAACTGGGATAATATGAGCTGGATGAAATTGAGAAGGATTTGAGTGCGAGATCATGCATTCACGTTTAGGTACTCATTGGTGAGACCTTACTCAGATGGAGGAAGACACAGAGCAAACAAAGCAAGGTATTTTACCTGGGGAAAATAAACGCACTGGTAGCAGTGGATGAGGTTAGAAGGCAGCCAGGACAGCGCATGCTACTCACGAGTGATTCACTTCACATCTGGGAAGCTACTGAAAAAGATAACAGCGACCACGGGAAGGGAGAGCCTTAAGTGTGAGAGAAGCCTGGAAAATGAAGGGCAAGAGAGGCTCTATAAATACTGCATGGGCATAAGCTCCACAAAGAGAAAACCTCTATTTAAACCAAAGGACAACACTGGCACAAGAGCAAATGAGTACAAATTGGTCGTGAATAAATTTAGGATGGAAATTGGAAGCAGGTTTCCAAACAACAGAATAGTGATGTTCTGCAATTGCTTTCCAATGAGAACAGTGGGAACAACAGCAACAACAACGAAAACCCAAGTTACTTTTAAGACAGAGTATAATGAGTTTCTGAAAGGGATTATGTGCTGTGTTTGGCTAAGATAGCAGGGAACTAGACCTGATGACCCAAGAGGTCTCTGCAGCCCTGTCTTTCTAAGCCTGTTTTTCATGGCCAAATATTTCAGATCGCTGTTAAGTGTTTCCTTTCCTTCATGCATTTTTTATGATAAATTTTTACGGTGTGCTGCAGGGACTGCCAGCTGGACTGATTTAGTGAAGGACCAAAACGATGGTGTCCAGAATACGTTGAATAATCTGCAAACCAAGCAAGAGAAGGAGACGTCCAGCATCCTACAGGGGGGCAGGCGTGGGTGCTCGAAGGGACCACCAGCACATTGTCACAGAACTCAGTATTTCCATTACTTCTCAAAGCTGCGTATTCCCTTGTCATTGTGCCCATAAAAGGATGTGTATGGAAGCCCTGGCTTCAGGGTAGCTGAATTTTTGTGGGTTCCTCACCCGCAAAAGCAAAGGTGGGTGTTTGCAACTCTTTTTTTATTCTGTGATAACTTCATCAAGCTGCTGGGAGGAGACAGACCGGCCTGGATTAGTGCAGTCACTCCCTTATTAAGAGAGCTTCTTGTAGTCACAAGTTTTATGGTTTTCTATGATGTCTGTTTCGGTTGAAAACCGATGAGGGGGAAAATGAGATCTGCAGCAGTGGACAACTCTGGTGGTTTCTGCTTTCCAGCTAACTACACAAGAGCTTTTCCTGAAATCGGCTATTAATGTCAAAAACAGGTTAGGACATGGGAAAGTCAGATGAAATCCACAGTAGTGCAAGTAGTTTGGAAAAGGAGAAAAAATAGGCAGTAGCTTTGCAAGGGAACAGTGCTTTGCTTAGTCCTTGTCACCATCCACATCAGTCACACGCGCAGCAGGCAGCAGCTCTACTTCGTTGTGCAAATACTTTAACAATGCATTAAAAAAACTGACCAGGATAGCCCAGTCCTTCAGTTCAGGAAATGGGGTAAGGAGCACCCACATCACCAGACAGAATAATCACTGAACATCATTAAACACTGACAGTGGAAGCTGTCGGACTAATTTAAGGGGCAGTTTTCCTGTCTCGGCCCCCTGATACCCGGCAGGGAGCAGTCACCTGCCAGGACATGATGCCCTGGGGACGCTGGAGCCTGGTGCTGCTGAGACGGTGCAGCACCCCACTGCCCGCTGCACAGTGGCATGCTGCTGGAAATGCCATCGTGCGCTGGCAAAGCCAGACAGCTCCGTTCAGAGCAACTCCGTCACAAGCACGACCTGTACTTACCGCTGTGTTTCAGTCTGTGCTCTTCCCCCCGTGCCCAGCGTGGGAACGTGGTTGCAGCAGGGATGCGTTAGGGGATATAAAAAGCAAAGTTTCAGCCTTGAGCTTTCAAGTAAGAAGCACGCTGAGGAGCTGCGTGAGCACGGCAGCTGGGAGAAGCAGCTTTTTCTCAGAGCTGTCTCTGGATTTCGGAGCCTGCACGTGTGGGTGACAGCGGTGCTGATGGCGTCAGGAAGGATGTGTGGGGCCTCCCTGCCTCACTGCTGCCTGCTGCCTCCTGCAAGAACGAGTGCTAGCAGTGATTAAATACCACCGACGGATGGCTATGAAAACAACCCACTGTGAAGTAAATCAGACCAAGGCTATGGCTGTGGGCACTGGGCTGGACACTCATGCCTGTGGCCTGAGACCAGAAGCCTGGTGTGGCCACAAGCCCAGCTTCTTGCCTTTGGTTTCTCACTCCTGAGGATTTTGCAAAAATAGAGCTTTAAGAACACCATCTCCGATTAGCAGAGAGCCCTCAGGATCCCGCTTGTCACCACTTTTCGTCACCACTTCAGCTCATGCCAGGCGCCACATCCTGTGTGAGCCAAGCAGGGGCACCTGGGCCGGGTGGGCTGCGACATGGCTGTGATGCTGTCACAGCCTGCGAAACAGGAAAACAAAAAGGGGCAAAGGAAAAAAAAAACAACGCTTGAACAAAAAGCAAGAGATGCTATGTTCGTTCCTCACTCTTCCCTCAGCGCTGCCTTGCCCTTTGCGGAGGCTGAGAAGTGTGAACACATCCTGTTTATCTCAGCAGCCCTGCCGCCCTGCTGGGTTTAGTGGCAGCGGTGCAGGCAGAGCTGGCCCTGCCATGGAAGCGCTGCCCGTCTACCATGGGGGCATCACCCGCGAGGCCGGGGAGAAGCTGCTGCTGGCAGCGGGTGCCGATGGCAGCTACCTGCTGCGGGACAGCGAGAGCATCCCGGGGGTCTACTGCCTCTGTGTGCTGTGAGTACGGGCGGCGGAAGGCTGGGGCGGACGCTGCGGATCCTAACCTGGGAATCTGCAGAGGGAGGTGGTCCCGTGTGGTGAGGCTGAGCGGGGTCTGAGCACAGATGGGTGGGTGAGGTGCCATGGAGAAGAGCTGGGCAGCTCAGCTTTGTGCCTGCTGATTGCTGCTTTTCCAGTGCAGCATCCTTGAGTCACCGCTCACTGGAGAGGGCGGCAAAAGCATCGCCCCTGTGCGTCTTCACTTTGGGGTGCTCTTGGTCAGGCCACGCGTCCTACAGTCCATTGGGCTTGGAGTAAACTACCTTTAAAGAATGAGGAATACTGATGGGTGACAGACTAATTGGAAATGTTTCAACACATAAAGTGAAAGGGGAAATATTGGATGGGGTGATCTGTTAGAGAGGTATTAGTAGATGCTGCCCAGGGAGAGCTGGAAAACTATAAAGTCATAGGACCTCATTTTAATGAGGCATCATAGTTTCCCTGCTTTTGGCAAAGACAGAGGAATGAGAAGTCCTTAGAGAGACTGCTGTACAGCCAAGTACCAAAGCACTGACAGAGCAAAGACGTGCTCATGCAGATGGCTGTGTCTCGCTTCAGTAGGAGAAGAAAAGCAAGAGAAAACAGTGTTAAGGTTGGAAAGAAAATAGCTAACAGTGAGCAAAGAGAGAGGGCAAAAGAATGAGCAGAGGAAGAATTGTTAGCTGGGTTTTCCCCAAAGGTCTTGAATACGTTTCCAACAATACACAATTAAGTTCTGAGTGCATATTATTATTCTCCTGTCGTAGACCAGTAAATGGAGAAACGCAAGGAGGTAATAGGCAATCCACAAATACACCACCTCATAGCAGAAAGTCTTCATGGGAGAAGATATATTCTTTCTTCCCTCCATGAAATCAGAAGATGAACCAAGACAGGCGCTTCTGCTAACAAAGACAGCCCTTAACAGCTAGCTGAAGAATGGGAAATAAGAAGCATCTCGAGTTAAATGAAAATGGAATAGACATAGCAAGGGGTAAGGAGTGCTATGATTCCTGTGATGGCAACAGGCAATAAAAGCAGAATCTTTTTAAAATAACCATCAGAGAAAGTGGTGATATAGCTCCTTAACACTCAGTAGTCAGTCAGAGCAGGTGGAGCACCAAGGCATTAGGGAAAGGGTCAAGCAGAACGTTACGATGCTGCATAAAATAGGGAATCCTAAAATTAGTTCACTATCAGTCTAAATCAGGCTGTAAGTATATTATGAAGTCTTCTATCTGTATGCAATCAGTTGGGATTTCTTGCCACGTTAATGACACGTCTTCAGAAAGAAATTTCATGAATGAAATAAGATACATAAAGCGAAAATAGGATGGACAGAAAGGACTGCGAGCTATAAAGCTCTGCAAGCTTTGGGGAAAGAGCAATAATACCCACGTAGCTGTATCTGGAAATTATGGGCCACTCAAATCTTCACATTATGTCGCATTCAAACACATACATGCTAAGCAAAGGGGAAGGAACAAAAAAACTGCTGATGAATCTCTGCAGGTTTCCTGTAAAATAGAAATCTTGAATATATTTATACATATTTATAATCCGCAACATATGAGGGAAATTTTCAACAGCGTCTTGCATAAATTCTGATAAACAAATAAGTGAAAAAGGCTGTGGTGAATATGACCCAACATAGACAGTAAGGTGGTTGAAAAATGGTAGGGTTACAGCTTGGATCTAACACTTCCTAATATTTCAGCTCAGATAAGCAACATATTACATGATAACATTGAGGACAGTTATCATAAAGGCATCAAGGAGTGGCCTCACGCTGGAGGTAGCAGTGACGGTTTAGATAAATGTGTGCCATAAACTACAGAAGCTCTTAAACAGGCAAATTTACTGAAGCTGAGCACTTCAGTAGAGAGAAACCAGGGAAGCAGGCAGGGAAGGCTTTAGAGATGTAGATACGTGTTCAGCAGAGGATGCCAAGCCTGGCTTTGGCAAAATAAACTGATCACTCCAAACACCCTAAATTCAAGACCAAACAACGTGCACAGAGATGGAACAGGTGTATGTGTACAAGAGCTCTGCTAAAATCCAAGGAGGAAACATGCAGCTGCTGTGTTCACAGTTTATCAAAAGGAAAACAAGAGTTGGGAAGGTGGCTGCCCTGCCCACCCAGCTGCTGGAGAGTCCTGCAATGGCCTCTGCCTTGCTGGGGCTCAAGCAATGCCTCCTATTTTGGAGAGGCACTGCAAGTTTGTGATGGCACCCTGCTCTGGGCACTCCCAAAAAGTCCCAGCGTAGTTTGGCAGTCTTTGAGCACGCATAATAAGGGCAGCGGCGTTCACAGCCAGGTTCATTCACCTTTTGCTTTTTCAATTAAAAAGTGGAGCCCTGACCTTTGAAAGGGAGAAGAGTCAAAGATTCACGAATCCCTTGCGACTGACACTGATTTTACAGGGCAAGCATAAAAGAGACAGGTGGTAGCATAAAACCTGACCTATAGAGATGGGTAGCTGTGGCAGGCATGCCCCTGTTGTCAGAGCATTTATCTGGAAACCTCTTCTTTCTCTCTGTTTCTCCTGATGTATTCTCTATCTCCCTGGAACGCTGCTTTGTGCCGGCCCAAGTCACGGCGCGCACACAGCATGCCTGCCAGTCTGCAAAGAAGGAACAGATTTTGGCGTGGCTGTGGCAAAATGCAAAGAACCCACTTATCAGAAATATTTCATGAGCACGGTTACACTTTGCACGGAGGGGTGGAAGGGTTTTGCTTTGGACCAGGGTCCCCTGGGGCTCCAGCAAACAAAAATGCTGCCTGCAGCCTTTGGCGAGGTTTTCTGTTACAGATGATCTTCATGGTACCTCATGACCTTCGTGGTATAAATGCCATTATTATATTGATAATATATACTTTAAGGCCATCCTTTGTTCCTGTTTGACAGTGCCAGGAGAGGAACACACTCATTTCCTGGAAGTTTGTTAGGGTCGCATAGAACAGCGAGAAGGTTTTTGCTGCTCCTGAAAACTGGACTAGAAGAAATATATACGCTTTAAAAAAATGGACGCGTTTTATCTGTAAATGTGTGCTATGTGCAGCACTCCGAGGTGTTGCTGTCAATGCCTGGTTGTTCCACGGAGCTTTCTTTACTGATACGGCTTCCTCACCGCTCGATATTCCGTCTGACGTTTTTAGCACTGTCAGAAATCCTCTGTGCACATTGCTCCTAATGAAGTCGATGGGGGACACAGGACTCAATAAGGGAGGCCAGCTTGGGATGCTGCCTCTTCAACAGCGTGTGAAAAATGCATGGAGTAAACTCCTGAGAGTGCCAAAAGCACCGCTTTCCTTTACAGCTATATGACAGCACGTGCAGAAACAAGCGGTTCGTGCCTGAATTGGCACAGAGAAAGTAATCGTAGTTTGGGTCTTAACATTCATATACTTGGTGTGTTAGTAGCTGTTGCAGACCTTCAAACATTTCTCGGTGAACGTTCAGCTAAACATGACATACTTGTCAAACCCTATGTTCAGATCATTTGTTTGGAATCATCCATTCCTGTGCTGTGCTGCATTCAATTTGCAGAGAGTAATCAAAAGTTGGAATAGAAAACTGTTTAGAGCTCTTGAAGCAGCAGCAATGGCAGTGAGGATAGGCTGCGGTCCTATCAGACCTTTATGTGTGCTGGTTTTTGCTGTCACCATAACCACAGTGCAACGCGCTGAAACTTTCTGATGCAGCAGATATATCAGGTGCTCAGCGTGAAGGTGTAATGTGGGATCACGAGTCAGCTTCAGCTCAGCATTTCCTTTGTTTCCCATGTAATACGTTTGATAGCAGTGGCAGAATAATTGCGTTCATTTTAACACTGCACACAATAATCATCATCCTTTGGAACAAAAGCTTCTGTCTGAGGAGGAGCCCCTCCACTCAAAGTCGCTGCTGTACATGTCGTGCTCTATTTTCAGCTTTGCAAAAATCTTTTGCAGCACAACGGAGGTATTTCAGCTCCCTGCTCTTCATCTTTGCTGCGGAACATCTTGTCCCATGGCCTTCAGCTATTCCAATGCATTTTTCTGGAAAGATTTTGGAAAGGCCGGCAGCCTGAACGATGGCTAGCCACCGTGCAATTGGTAGATAACAGAATCTAGATCAGCTCTACTCTGATTTTCCAGACCTGAGCTTTGAAGATTTAGTTCAAGCAGTGATTTCAGCTCCAGGGATTTTATGGTCGGAACTGTGCCTCCCTGCTCCGAGAGGAATGGGAAATCTAATTATGAGCTACAACGCATCACTCCCAAGCAGTCCTACAAATGTTTCAAAGATATATGAAACTATCGTGAGATTTTGCCTTTGTGATGTGCTGTTCTGAAGGACATCATAATTCACGAAACTTAGCTACTGCCCCACCGGAAAGTAAGTTCCTGCCCTTCCTTGTCTCAAATTGGAATCGATTCTTATTCTATTTCCAGACATCCATAAATTCCCATTTGAGGCATTCCCTTTGGCTCCGCTGCCCTGTACCAGACCACCACAATCACACCCTCTCAGGAAGGCTGCACGCTGTCCCTGTAGGTGAACCAGCTCTTCTGCTGGTCGTCAGCAGTGCTCAGATGGTGATGCTGACAATCTTTCACAGAAGACTGCCTGCATATAGACTCACCGGCATTTCACAAGCTTTGACATCCTTTCTTCAGGCTTCTGCTCATTTTAGAAAAGAAAATCGAGCTGATGCACTTGCTTATAATGCTGCAGTGTTGTGGTAGCTCTGCACTTTACAGATTCGGTAGCACGGATAAGCACGGCAACAAGCATTGGTAGGGAATCAGTGACAGAAGTATAAACTCCGATAGGTGTGTATGGAATGCTACTGTGAGCTCTGTTGGGCTTTTCAGACCATGTAAACACTGATTTAAACAATTTTGTGCACTCTTGCTGACAGGGAGCTTGTATCTTGCATATCATCTCAATGCAAACGCTGTTTCTTCAGCTTGGCTTAGCTGATGGGTGGTAATTGCTAAGCTGCTGTACCTTCATTGTGCGCCTGAAACCTAAACAAGGCAGGAACCAGGCAGGCTGCTTGTCAGCCAGAAAATGCACATTCCAAGACAGAATGAGGAGCTATTAGCTTAAGCAGAATTTTCTCCTACATTGACTAACAAGACTCTTTGGCCACGCAGCAATATAGCTATTAAAAGAGGAAAAAGAGAGCGGTTTAAGAGCATGGCTAGATCAACATTTGTCCTCTTGGCAGCCGCCCCTACAACAGCAGTTGGGATCAGGAGTGGGGTCCCTCACGATCACAGGTGGGCACGCAGCCCCCAGACATGGCCACGGGACAACTCTGTCTGTCTCGGTGTTTGGTGCTCCGGCACCCATCTCCCGCAGCAGCAGCCACTGCCACCCATGCCGGGGTCACCCTCTGGGGTGCTGCATGGGGATGGTCCCTGAGCAGGAGTCTGGGAGCCACCAGGCTCCTCTGGGTGAGGTGGAAGGGGCTGTCACCAGACCCGCTCAGGCTCTTGCATGCTGTCTGCTTCATGTCCTCGAATCCCTGCTCTGAATATGAAAGTAGTGATTCCCCCATAGGCTCTCTTGTACTCATCTCCATAGTGTTATGTGGTTTGTAAACACTACCTCAGTTTGTGAGATGAAGAGCTTGCTGTTTCACACTTGAGAAACTGTGACACGGGATGCTCAGGGCTGCAGCACCCTTCAACTTCGGCTTCCCAAGTGAGTGGGACAGGAAAGCACTCTGAGAACACTCGGTGTTCTGCTGTACAGCCTGCTGACTGCTTGCATTGCTGCACGCTGCTTCTTTGTTCCTTCTGCTGCTTCCAAGCCACTCTTTCAGCCCTCCTCACCTCCAGCTTTTCGTGCCGCCCACAGCTGAAGCCCTCAGGCTTCATTTCCCTGCACCCGTTCGTGGTTCAGCCCAGCACTTCAGTTCTCAGTGCCGTGCCATTGCCCAGCTCATGCAGCCACCTCCCCTTGTCTTTCATTCCAGAAAGCACTGCGTTTCTTGACATTTCCCATGCCTCAAAAAGGATTGAGGCAAACACCCAAGAAACAAAATTTCAGCCTGAAGTGCTGAGATGCGGCAAAGCTAGAAGGAGCCGGGCGTGGGCAGCATGCAGTTCATCAGCCACAGCATGGCTCATTCCTAAGCAATAGCATAAAGAGAAATTCTCAAGGAAGATCAGGATGCAAGTACACCAGGTGAGAGGAGCTGATTAGTACACTGCAAAGACATCCGAATAAAAGTTATGTGAAGAGGAAGAAATTGATGTCATTTGTTGCTGACACGGCTTTCCCTCATCTCTCCATCTTTCTCCCTTTATATTTGCTCCATTTTGGACCCAGAAATGAATACAAATTAGTTTAATAAAATTTCTCAACTGAGACACAAAACATTTGGAAATGATTTTAAAATACACCGTGCAGCTGAAATGTCATGGTTAATTTTAAGCTGCAGCGTGCAGCTGATATCCTCCGGCTATTTCAGCGGTGCAGAAGATTGTAATTATTCACCTGTTAGAGCAAATGAAGCTTTAACAAGCCTGATCACAGTTGAAAAGGAGGAGTGGAGAGGATGGGGAGACAGATGCTGTCTCGGTATGTCATCTGTGAATGATGCCTTTGTAGCTCTTTGGGAGGAATTAGCTGGCTATAAAGAAAAAAGCTATAATACAAAATGGACTGTTCTCTGTAACAGCAACTTTTTAGATCTTCCTTTGACAAAGTTTTCCCAGTAAAGTTATTGCAGCAGAGTCAGTAATAGTACAGTTCCCAGCTGGTGTAACACAGCCATTGTTATGGGGAATAGAAAAGCAGAAGTGAAATGAGATTAAAAAAATTATCAGTGGTGACCAAACCACTGTTTGTTAAGTGCTATCCAATATTGTCTTTACAGCAATGGATGTACTCTGCTTTCGATTTTTGCCTTGAGTCTATGGGGCCCCGTTCATCTTGCTGTTGATTCACAAGCGCTCCCATCCCTTGTGCTTCCTGGGTGTGAGCAAGGAGCTTTGTGACCATGAGCAAGGCCGGTGGCAGTCCTCGGGACAGGGGAAGGGGCAGGGAGCCTTGTGCTGGGTCTCTCCCAGGTGTGAGGAGTTGCTCCTCTTCTGAGAAGTGATGGGAAGGCAGCGTCACTCCTAAGTCCTTCTCTCAGTGACGTGTCCATCACCTCTTGATTTTCTCCAGCATATAGATGAGTTCAGAGCCCTGAACTCAGGTTCGGGTGGGTTTGGTGTGCCTGTATGAGAGGCCCCAGGTGACAGTGCCGTGCCCATGCAGCCCCGTCTCACTGTAGTTCCATGGCCACACCATACACAGGGGCACTGTGTCACATCAGGAGCAGTTTTTTTCTTCCATAAATTGAGAAAAATACAGAAGACTGAGCTGTCCCCTAATGGCAGCTGGGGATTTTCTCATCTCCTTGTACTAATGCTCCAGGAAATGTATTTTCCCTCTTGCTTTTGCCTGATGTTTTGTAATTTGCTGTTTCGGAGGCAATGTTCTACACGACCTCAAGTTTACTTTTGCTGTTTAATTTCTAAGAGAAACAGCTTGGTCTTCCTTCATCCCACGCTAATCTCAGTAAAGGTTGGGTACTTTAAATCATAGAAACCTTTCTCACGGAGACAGTGCCCATGTAGCACTGAAAAGAGCTTGGCACATTAAAATGATGCCGCTTGCTCGTTTGCGCATGGAAGTTAGAAAGCACTTTGAAGTGGTAATGAAGTAAGTTCCTGCTACTTAACAGAAAGTTTTGATAAGATCATATTTGTTAGCAGAGTACTTACCAGAAGAGCTGTAATCCATTGTTTTGTGGAAGCAAAGATCCTGATGGAGAGCAGAGAAATGGGAGGACTTTGCCGTTCTCTTCTTAACAAAAGACATTGTCATTCCTTGCGCATTTCCTTGGAAGGAGCTGGGTGGTGGGTGCGGGGCCTCGGCCATCGCCCTCCTGCTCAGAGCCTTTCTTTCCTGATGGCTTCAGAGCCAACAGCGGGTGATAACATTGTGTTCCACAACCACGAACCCCTTCGTGCCCTGCGGTCTTTCCTCCTCTGGGAAAAATGAATAGATTTGCCAGGTGAGTGCAGAGCTCCCACTTGTGATAGGAATGTCAGACTCCCCCCCATGCTGGGCTCAACACTTCCACAGTCCCAAATTCTTGTTACCTTTTCTGTGTCGCATTATCTGAGCTATCCTTTCTGTTTTCTCTAGGCTTGAGTGAGTTATTTTATAGCTGAAATTCTTTTTATATGAGATAGACGTCTGTTGTATACCTCACCCTGCTTTGGTCCTCAACATTACTTAAGCTGACCCTTATTTTCCAGTGGCTTACTAAACCCACCTAGCAGAGTGCTAGGAGCCACCAGACATTTCAGAGCCGCACTCCAGCTGCTCAAGGACTTTAAGTCATGCAATCTCTTAGAAAGAGAAAGAGCCACGTCTGGAAAAATCAGACTCTAAAGAAACGGAAGCAGCTGGAATGCTTCAGGAGAACAACGAACGAGCACAGGTAACACACACAGAGTGTTATCGAAAGCAGGAGGCAAGAAAGGAAGTCTAGGTTTTTACTAACTGATGCTGTTGGAGACAAAAAAAGTTGTGGAGGTGGTCAGGTGCCTTCAAAGAGAGAGGATAAAACACCAAGGTGTTTCTGGTATACCCCAGAGCACTGCGGGCTGTAAAATCCTGGTTTCAGTAACCATATACTGACTGGTGATCTATGTGCACAGATGCGGGGAAGACCCTTGTGATTTCCAGGGGTAAGGCTGAAGTGAGCGAGCATCATGACATGCTGAGGACATAGGCACAGCTCGTGGAGGTTTTAAGATATAATAGTATGAGATGGTCTAAGGGCACTAATGGGACTGAATTCCCTGAACATGAGCATACATGGTGGCTCATAGAGACGTGCTTCTGAAGAGCCAGGCTTGAGCCACGGCATCAAGCAGCAGTGGCTGTGGTTCAGTGGAACAGACAGAACAGCAGTGCTGCTCTTCCGTGGCCTTCCCTCCTGCAGCGGGCACAGCAGGCTGCGTGCACCAAGGGCTCCTTTGGGCCCATCTGCGCCCCTGATGGCTGCAGCGGTGGAGGTTGCGGTGGGATAGCGGGACTGTGCCCTGCTCCCAGGGTCTCACTGCGCTGCAGGGAGCTTGGCCCTGTCAGCCCTGCCGGGAGGGAACGGCTTTGTGTCTCCAGGAGGTGAGGAGTGGTGGGGAGAGCTCATGAATCACAACAGGGATTTTTGCCCCCACTTCAAGGGGTTACAGCTGTGTGACAACTGCTAACAGCTTCCTGTGCAGGTAAATTATATCTAAGCCTGCTTTGCAGAGGTTGCTCTAATGACTTTCTAACAAGAATTCATCCAGGAGCCATGACATGGAGCGTAAGTAATTGCAATCATACGGTGTCTGTGTCATTGACGCTTTCTGCTATTTTGTAATAACTGCTATAATACTGTGTGTAATTGGAAAGAAACGTGGTGTATTTCTGCTTTCTGAAGAATTGATGCTGATGTAGCAGACGGCCTCTACAATCCTGCTGGGTATTCATGTAAATCTGTGTAGTGTAATATACGATCTTCTTATCTGACACTGCCTAAATTAATGTTGTACCCATGGAACTACTGTGGGTTCTCTCTGCTTCTGAGTTGGATTTCTGGATATTTACCATGTAAATCATTCACTGCGTTGGGCTCTCAAGAGAAGCAGGGCAGACTCTGCACATCAGCATGCCTTGCGCTGTTAGCGGATGGCTCCTTGTGCTCGAGGGACTCAAATTAGATTTAAAAAGAAGGAAGATTTCATACTGTTTCACATTCAGTGTTTGAGAATTAAGAATGCACTCACAAAGCAAGAAGTAATTCACCTGGATTTTGCGGTTGTAGCTTTCCAAACAAATTGCAGTCATGTTATTTCTTCTGGGAACATCTGCATTTAAATAAATCATAAAACAGCAAGTTTATATGCCAATAATTCACTTTTTATTTATACTCCCCCCCCTTCCCTCCCCAGGGAAAGTATTCCTGGTGTTTGTCAGTAAAAGAAGGTCAGTGAAAAATTAAAAATAAAAATGCTGAAGCAGGAATCAGAGCACCGTCACTTAACCTGGAATAACAGCGCATTGCCAGACAAGATCCGAGTCAGAGCAATCCCCTCATCCAAAAAAACCCAGCAGGTTAACGACTGCCTCCGGTCTGAGTCTCAGTTTTCTATTGACCTAGAATGTTTATGGGTGAATTTATTGTTAAGGAGAGGTTAGCAGATGATCTGACTCTCCTGTAACAGAGTGAAGCCTGGCAGCAGAGATGAGAAATAAATACCTGTTGTTTTTTTTTTCCTTCCACAGACATCAGGGTTACGTTTACACCTACCGAGTGTCCAAGACAGAATCTGGGTCCTGGAGTGCTGAGGTGCGTGCTTCTCTTTTCTGAAAACTTCTGTATCCTGTTTGGTGTTAGTATCGATCTAATGAAATATATTCAAGTTATTCCTGCTTCTGCAAAGCCTGATTTTCATTGAAGGTAATCGATGTTGAGTGAGCCCATCACAGAGATGCCTTGGTGCCACTTCTGACAATCTTGAACTCATAAATTAATTCCCTGTTACATTTCAGCTGTTGCATAATGCATCAGTGCATTATTTTGCATCATTTTAAATGGCAAAAAATATTGTGTTTTTATAATTTGACAAGTGCAATCAGTATTCAGTTCCCCTCCATCTCACATACCATTAACACCAGAATATTTAAGGAAATACTTTTCAATGTACAATGTTTTAAGCTCAGTTTCTCTTCAGAAACTTGTTACAAAGTGTATTTTCACTTGGCTGATAAAAAACCAGCAATTCAGGCATAGCGTAACACTATTTGCAATACAGATGACAATTCAGATCGATGGAATCTAGATGATAACCTTTATTTCTTCTATGAAGATCTTGTTCTTCGGATGTAATCTCCATGTGACTTTATAATTACTTTTCTGTTTGCACATTAAGCCTGATTTACAGACATTAAATAATTGCTAGACAGGCATAATTTCTTGGTTACTGCGTTAACAGAAGAGGTTGCAGCGCTCTGGAAGGCAGGAGTGAGTCCTGGTGCTTCTTGGAATCAGGTTGAGAGATAAAATGTGCACGTTGCTGCAGACTAAATCATTATCTGCCTCAGCCCCGAGAGCAGTGCTGGGAAAGAACTCACTTCTGTTCTACACAGGGAACACCCTGAGGATTCGCCCTGCCCAGTGGGAAGGCCTAGAGCAGTGCTGGGACCCCTGTGACATCCACCTGCCAGGGGAGCTCTAAGTGGGCCCAATAACAGCAGCATCTGCCACGTCCAGTGCTGGATGGGCTTGCTACTGCTCCTCCATGGCATCCATTAGCTTCCTGTGCATGGGCTTTTCCCGGTTGTGTTTAGGCAATCTTCATGTATGTTTCACAGATCAGACGTTCTGAGGGCCCAAGACTCTCAGTAAAACCTCTGTAGAGGAAATGCTAGTTATGACAAACACCTCCCTTAAGCAACAGGAAACCTTAGCATAAATGGTGCTGAGACCAAGCAGGACTCAACTACTAAGAACAGCAGCCTATGTTTTGCCCTCCTCCTTGTCCCCATCAGATGCACCTCCAAAGCCGATGCTGGAGATCTCCCATTTCTGCTTCCCACTGTGGGACAAGGACTATGGGCAATCCCTGTTCACATCCATCCTTTAGGAACAAGGCAGGAAAATGAAAACAGTGCCAGTCAAATCCATTCTAATGGCAGTCTCTGGCTTATAGCAGCAGAGGCAAGGATTTTGCAGAGCATTTGCAAAGGTGCTAACATAAGAAGACCGAAAAAAATCCCATTTTTGGTAAACCAGGTAATATTTGGCTGCTTCCTTTGCACCAAAAATAGCTGGGAATACTCAGTGAACACATTGAAAAGCATTGAATGCTTGAAGGAAAGCCTGCAATTGGGTAGAATCTGTGCCTGAGATTAGTGGTGTGAGGCAGCTGGTCAATGACAGGCAGCTCTCAAGGTCATCTTACTGGTGTTTCCCAGGGGCACTGCAGGCTGCCTTGATTCGGGGCCGTAAATAGCAAAAGACCACTTGGGAACATGCTCAGCAAGCACCACAGGCTCCGAGTTTCATTTGTTGAGGCGATGCTGGAATCATAGCTGGCTGGGAGGAGAGCAGGAATGGCTCATAGCTTGTTGTAAGCCGGCACGTGGAGGGTCTGAGGGAGGGGCTGGCCCCATCCCAGCACGGGGCTGTTTCTGAGGACAAGGCCTCAGCACCAGGACACCAACTGCCCGCCCTCCCCTCACCTCTCACCTTTGGGTCCACAGACGGCACCTGGAGTTCACCGGCGGCTCTTCCGGAAAATGCACAACCTCATTTCAGCCTTCCAGAAACCCAACCAGGGCATCATCACACCCCTGAAGCACCCGGTCATCAACTGCGCAAAAGCCAAGTTCTCCCCAGGTATCCACGGGGTGCAGGCAGCATCGGCTGTGTGGGGCAGGGCCCTTCACGGGGATGGAGATCTTGAGCCTAAATGAGCCAAAAATGTGACTCATTAGGGACTGTCAACCTGATGAGAAAATCCATTTAAAAACACGTATTTTTGAGCAGTACACCAGAGGCAGATACTTGCCGTGGCTCTGGTAGGGATGGTTCATCTGATCTGTCCTTTTTATGGTGATGCTCATCCTTCCGTATTTCTGTGATTGTTTTTCTCTAGGTAGAAATGACGGTCATGACTACCTGCAGCCATCATGAAGACGTTTCCCAGTGACATAACCCTACCTCCCAGTAGTGCCTCCAGTCCTGCTCTAGAACAGAACAAGCTATGATAGTTAATATAACTCTGTGAGTTTTCTTGTAACATTTGCCAAAATGTGTTCCATAGTATTTCTAGCTCAAAGTTTAGAAGTTTTGTGTTCAGAATGTTTTGATTTTTAATCTTTTTCTTTGGTAAGAGATAAGGAAAAAAAACATCATCAGCTACTAAACGGTGCCATATCTTTCTTTCTTTTTGCAGTCCTAAGTGCAAAACGTCTTCTAATCTCAAGACTAGTCCCTCTATTTTACATAACCTGACTTTAGACTCTTCTGTGCTTTGCTCTAAAAGACATTTATGGGCAAGATCCCTTTTGTAGGCTTAGGAAAATTGTGTATATTGAGTGTCCTTGCCTTGAGCACAGACTTGATATCCGTGTGACTGTCACGCAATTCCAAAAGGTATTCCAAACATGGCCCCAGGAGAATCCTCACTGACTGATCTCCCTTTGCATCAGGCTCTCTGCAATCCAACAGAACCACTCAGTGCTGTCCCCACATGCAATATTTCTAATTTGCCCAAAGAACTGAAAGCCCAAGTAATGTTCTGAGTAAATGAGAACAATCACCAGTGGAGAACATCATTCTTTTTATTTTTCCAGTATTCTCCCTACTTGAAAAAAATCCCCACTACATGTAATTTAAAAAAATATATATATTTTTTTTTTAAACAAGATTTACTTTTCTTTCCCTATCACACGTTTTAGTAAGTTGCTACTGGGCTCCTGTAGGAGAGGCTTACACCTGGAGGGCTTGTTGGCTTCCAGGGTCAGCATCTGAGTGCTGGAGCACTCAGCGGGTGAACTCAGCGAGCTGCCTGGGCTGATGTAATAGCAACAGGACCAACACAATGAGAAGGCATTACAAAGAAAGAAGAAAATGGAATACTCACTCATCTCCAAGGACCTAGGCTTACAGGAAAAGCTTCACAGAAGAGGGTCCTCTAACAAGAGGTCCTTCCACAGGGGCAGTCAGCCCTTAAATGAGGTCTAAGAGGGGTGGAACCAGGCTTCCGGTCACACAGGTGAATTGCCTTCACCTGTGCTCCCAGGGCTGACCGGGTCTTTTCTCCAGGTGCTCAATGAGTGGTTCAGGCCGTGACTCAGCAGTTGCCATACAGCTGGCCAGCAGTGGAGAGCACTTCCAAAGAGACTTGATGTGCTGCAGCCCTCTTGGTTTTGTGTTACTGCTAGTCACACTTTTTCACTGGCAGAAATGATCCTATCAAAAGAGCACTCCCTTCCAAAGTACACAGCTAATGTTGATTACAAATGGGTGAAAAAATAACCCCCCAAAACAAACCATGTCTGTAAACCTGCAAAGAAGGACCTAGGTGTCCTGGTGGACAGTAGGTTGGCCAAGAAGGCCAATGGGATCCTGGGGTGCATTAAAAAGAGCATGTCCAATAGGATGAGGGAGGTGATCCTCCCCCTCTACTCTGCCCTGCTGAAGCCACATCTGGAATGCTGTGTTCAGTTCTGGGCTCTTTGGTTCAAAAAAGACAGGGATCTCCTAGAAAAAAGTCCAACAGAGGGCCACAAAGATGATGGGGGGCCTGGAGCATCTTCCATATGAGGGAAGGCTGAGAGATGTGGAGCTGTTCAGCCTGGGGAAAAGAAGACTGTTGGGGGATCTGATTAATGTTCATAAATATGTAAAGGGAGGTGAGAAGCAAATGGATGAGGCCAGGCCCTTCTCGGTGGTGTAGTGACAGGACAAGGAGTAATGGCCTAGAACTTGAACGCAGGAAGTTCCATACAAACATGCAGAAGAACTTCTTTACGGTAAGGGTGACAGAACACCAGAACTGGTTGCCCAGAGAGGTGGTGGAGTCTCCTTCTATGGAGGAGGTTGTGTTGCTTAAACATTTAATGCTTAAATGTTTCATGCCTGTACTTCCAATTTCTTCTGTGCAGCTTGGAAGGCTGGAAATTTCTGAGAAGAGGTAGAGAGCTTTTCTGGAACCAGCAGGCTGCAGGCTTGGGAGAGCAGGACAGATCAAATCCCACCAGAAAGGGCCAAGCTGTGGACCGGGGGCATGGGGAGAGTCAGGGCTGCAGCCGTATTTGTAGCATCAGGCTACACTGGGGAGCATCACCCAGCAGTGTGCTACCAGACAGGTAGATGGACTTTCCTAATCCATTTAGTTGTTTGGTCCCAGATTCTGGCTTGTTGTCACCTCACTGAAAAGCAAACAGTGAAGGGCTAAATGGGCGGCAAGGATGGGCGTTCAGCAAGGTTCAGCTTCTTGAAGCAGCATTTAAGCTTGGATTTCATAGGGATGGAAGTTTTATCATTTTATTTCTATTAGTGGCCGTGTATGTGTGAAAGAGAATGAGAGAAAGTGCAGCAATAAAACATTCATTGTGAAGCACAAAATGCTCCTTGTAAACCCTCAAAGGGAGTAAATGCAATAAATAAACAGCTGTGTGATAACAGGAAGCAGTGGACAATGCTGTTGCAAATTTGCGACGATTGCTGTTCATTACTCAGTGTCTGTCTAAATTAAGGCCACATTTCATTCGTAGTGAAATGTCCTCCCCTCCCCTCCCCTTTGCATCATATTTTACGCTCTGCGTGTATGTTGTGCTCCATGTCTGCCTGTTACTTATGCTGATTGGTTGAAGCAGTACAGTGCCATACAGTGACAAATTCAGCATGATTTACTCTCTAATAAAATATTTAAAAGCTGTTTTTGTTTTTTTTTTAATATTGTTACATAATTCAGCAAATGTCAGCAGTGGAGTCGCTGCGCTGAACGTTACCAGCTCGAAACACAACATCCAGCACCAGCTGATTCTGGGGCTGTGCTGACTGAACCCTTCACTCCTTGTCTGTGCCTTCAAGGTTTCCCAGTTTGCTGCGTGTCTGTGGCAGACGCTCCGTGGCTGTTCCAGGCTTTCTGCTCCTGCAAACCTTCCTTTCCTGGTGCAAACAGTCCTGGTGCATAGGGACTGCATGCCCACAGGCTTCCTGGGTGAGCTCCTTTGCTTCCGAAGTGCTGTGCCTGAACCCTGGTTTAGGCTGGCTCTCTCAGGACAGAGGAACTAAGACAGGGAGTGCTAGGAAGTGGTCCCTGTAAATGACTGCACCATGGTGATAAGCGTGGTGGGAAGCAACGGGCTGGAGGGCTGTTTCCTATAGAAATGTCCTGTTGACTTTGAGTACTGCTTGGTGCAAACCCTGTGTGTTGACGATAACTGCTTTGACTATGGGTGACTCCAGAAGAGCATTGTTATTTTTAAAAATAGATAAAATAGGCCAAAAGTTGCTATTTTATATTTAAAGCTGAGAATATTGGGTGTGAGTTATTGAGACAGAGGCTTGTTTGTGTTGTTTCTTCTGGGTTCCCTCAAGTCTGGAAATCCTATGGTCTAGAGCACCTCTTGCTTGAAGACAGGTAGAAGGATTGTTCAGCCTGGAGAGGGCTCCAGGGAGACTTCATTGCAGCCTTCCAGTGCTTAAAGGGAGCTTAAAGGGAGCTTATAAACAGGAGGGAGAATGACTTTTTACATGATAGTGATTGTACACAGAGGAATGGCTTTAAACTAGAAGGTAGGAGACTTAGATCAGAGGTAAGGAGGAAACTTTTCGATCAGGGAGTGATGGGGCCCTGACATGGGCTGCCCGGAGAAGTTGTGGATGCCCCATCCCTGGGGGTGCCCAAGGCTGGGCTGGACGGGGCCCTGGGCAGCCTGATCTGGGGGGACGTGTCCCTGTCCACAGGAGGGGATTGGAACTGGATGATCTTTAAGGTCTGTTCCAACACAAGACAGTCTGTGATTCTGTGCTTTTATGATTCTATGATTAAACAAGCTGCAGGCAGTCAGAGAAGCTCATGCTATCCATGACACAAGGAGCTGGTAATTGATTATAGGAACAGTAACATGGAAACTACAGAGATTTCATGCATTGACTTCGGTAATGAAGAGCTACAGGTCCTTTTAGAGAACAGCGTGGGCAGGGCTTCATCAGGAAACATCTGTGTCCCCTTGTTCCTTTCTGCCAGCCCCTCTGGGCTCAGCAGCACTGAGATGCAGCATGCACGACTGCCCCATCCCCACCAGCTCTGGTGCTCCATCTCTTCCCACTTCCCAGCTGCAGTCCTGGCTCTGGCTGCTGCTCTGGTGGATTCACCAAAGGACCCTGTGTCCTGGCCCTCCCATGCTGTCTCCTCCCCAGCACAGGCGATGCTGCTGTTGGTCCCACACAGTGCTGCCTTTACCTCAGCCAGACCCTCCCCAGCTCCCTAGCTGTGGCTGTGACAGACCTCCTGCAGCAACAAATCAATACCCCAGGCCACTTTTTTCTTCCTTTTCTACTACAACATCCCTTTGACCTCGCTGCCTCCTCATCCACCCAACACAGTTCTCGTGCCGGGTCAGCACCCATCTGCTCCCATCTGCTTTCTATCACACACCCCTTCCTTCAGCTTTAAACACTCTTTCTGCCCCTCCAGTTTGCTCTCCCCTCCTCCCTGCCTGCTGCATGTGCTGCTTTTATTAATTTTTTCTTCCGCGGATGCACACAGTTGTTCATCAGCACCTGTTTGAAGCAGGCTGGGAAATCAGATCTACTGAACGGGCAGATGCTTCATCCGTGCTGCTCGTCCCTTAGCACCGCCGCCCTCACCCTCTCAGTTCTGCGAGCACAAAGGCACAGAGCAGCACGCCCTTTCACTCTCACACTTGCTCTGATAAGCGTAAGAATCCGTGCACAGAAACAGGCTGTGGTCCCTACAAGAGCTGTACACAAGAACCTTGGTGAACCAGAAGTTAACTTGAACACTGCCAGCTTTCACGCTGAGCGGTACTGTTTGAGGACCTTATGTTGATGTACGGAAGCACTTCTTAGCAACACAATCAGAAAAACCCCTAAGGTGCAGTGTAAAATAAGGCAACGTCGCGTGCTGTCAGTTTGCACCTTTATTTTTTAAAAATGAAATAGTCAAAGTACTTTCTTTTTCAAATATCGACACATAATATATTAACTTTTAATATTTACAGCGTGTTGCTGGGATGTTCTTGTAGAAAATGCATGCTTCTGGTCTGAAACCCAGAGCAAAATGCATCAGACCATGTAACTGCAGCCATGTAACATAACGTGTACAGTATCCAGTCACTATTCAGCACAGGAGTTAGAGCAGGAATAAAAAATTGGGATCTATTGTTTCCTAGCAACAAGGCTGAGGCCGTTATAACACAATTTCTGTAAGATCAGAACCTCTAACTGGTGTCGGACAGAAACCGAAGATCTTGGCATACATTGTAAACATTTTACTGTTCATGAGAAAGCGAAAAAGGAACGTTACTTTGACATATACCGTATGCTATGCTTCTCTTCTCTTTTATCGACACTTCTGCCTGAAGAGTATGAAGACTTAATGTGTTATCATGGTTCATACGAGTAAAATACCGTCAAGGACACAATCTGATATACTAACATTTATTAAAAGGCTAAAGTCCACCATGAGATCTAAGGAAAAACTGGTAACTGCCGAACGCCTTTCCTTAGACAAGGAATGGCCGGTGGCCAACGCATGGGCACGTGCCCGATGCCACCGCCCCGTTCCTGCTGAGCCGTGGTTCTCCTCACAGCCGGGACGCTTGTGACCTGGTGATGGTTGGAGTCAAGGACAGGTTAAATAACAGTCAGCGTTTGTCGGGAAACCCTCGCGGCCGCCGAGCAGCAACCAGCACCTCGGCAGGACCCTGCCCTTCCGCCTTTGTTGAGCTCCAAGTGCAGCTCCTCCGCCGCCTCTTTCACCCCGAGCTCCGTGCCTTCCCACAGCACCGAGCAGCACCCGGACAGATGGACGGACAGCCCTGAGGACACCGGCAGCGAGCGCTCAGAGCAGCACAGAGAGGCTATGCCTGGTGGGTGCAGCTGGGAGGGCACCGCGGAGCTTGGCCTGAACAGCTGGCACGTGAGTACTGAGTTGCACATCGAGCAGTTCATATATAGGTATTTGGCTATGTTCTACATATAGAGCTATATATATATTTATACCTTTGAAATGTCGTAGGCTGGCTAAATAAATAGGAACGCAAAGTACACACTATTGGTTTGGCTGTCATAAAAAATATACAGCACGTATCTCTCATGGTAGGTACTTGGCTACAGGATAGTGTGCAATAGTGGGTCTTATTTTTTGTTTTATTATTCTATAACTTTATTTATTCCTTCCTTTTTCAGAACCTTGTTTGCAGTGCAGAACGCTAGCATCAAACCATCTGATTCTAAGAACGATACACATTTCCATGCACTTATGTTTCCTCTTTTTTTTTACTTTTACTCATTTGGGTCTGTAGGCAGTAGTGCAAAATAAAAAATAGCAACAAAAAAAAAGGAAAACTACAAAAAAAAACAAAACCCAACGCTCCAAAACTATTCTAGCTACGAGAAGAAGAAAATGGAGACTGAACTGTTCCCTGCCTCCATCTGAGGTTGTCCATGGACACGGTGGCCCACAGCTGTTTGCTGTAGCTGCAGTTCTCACGAATCCCTGCTGGCCCACGTGGTGCTACGACTTCAGCCCCCAGTGCTCATTCATTAATGAATGCTCTTTAGCACTGCCGACTCAACACGACACTTCTTTTTAGTTTCCCGAAAGTCTGAAACTGTTTTGATGAAGGCATTTCTTTCTCTTCTAACAGGGCCGCGTAATACCACGTGATTCTTCACTCATCCAGAGTCTTGTAAGAAATACTATTGAGAAAGGTACCCTCGACTGTCCACCCAGGAACTGGGAAGATGCCAAACCTACTCTCAGAGAGACAAACTTGTAACACTTCCCACTCTTTGACCTTTTGGCATAATATGAGAACAACAGTAATCAAGGCAGTATTAAAAAACACAGCTGTAGGTAATAC
>JANHGO010007997.1:0-48257 GCA_024606505.1 Aquila spilogaster | reverse complement strand
GAAACAAATAAAAAAAAGAAGTGAATGTTTTGCAACCTGTGAAAACTATTCTTTCCTGCAATTGAAAGCCAGCCCGGCGGCCGCTGCCGTTCGGGAAAGTTTGTGTGGCCGCCGGTGTGAGGGGGAGCCGGGGCCGTGCGGCAGCAGCGCGGCTCGGGGCGCCGGCGGGGAGGGCGCACGCCGCGGGATGGCCGGCTTGTTTGTTTGCCCGCGATCTCGGCTGCTGGCAGTAGGTTTATTATGTGCGCGTTTGGGGTTTGAATCAATATTTATTTACAGGACTCAGGTATTAATCACTCGTGTCTTCGAAAAGCTCGTTAGTGGTGACTTGTTTCCATGACAACAGGACCCCTCCGAGTCTTCGGGGTTATCTGTTTGCCCGATTTCTTTTTTTTTTTTTTTTTTCTTTTCATGAAGCGTATTGGTACTAGGATCGTGTTTTGTCACCGAGGAGAAAAACAAGCAAATAAAACCTGCGTGATCCTGTGGCCCCTATTCCGTGTTCCTCTAACGCTCGGTTGTTTCCTCAGCCTTAATTAATGATACATGGATGGGACTAAGCGAGTGTATGAGTTATACAAGATTTCTTAGTACTTGCTTTGCTGCCTTACCTCCCTTAGCTATAAAGCTGAGACTAAGATATGGTTTGACTTGTCTCTTATTCAAAGTACTCCTTAGACAAGGTAGTGCGGAGAAGCGTGATGTTTGTTATCTTTTTGTTCGTGTCTCATTTAGTAGCACAGAACCCTTTGAGAGGCGTTGTATTGCAGTTTCTGTAGTTTTATTGCTACAGCGGAGCTGGGAATCCGTAGTGACTTATTGTGTAACTTTGTCACCTTCTTGTGGTGTGACCTTGACAGGTCTCTTAAGTTCTTTATATCCCACCCTGTCTCAACAAAGGGAAATGTTGCCCACTTGTACCTGTGAAGTGCTCTGAGCTAATCAAGCAAAGCCCTTCTTCTAAAATGGAGTACTGTTAAAACTGAATATATTGTTTTCTGTTATGAGGAGTAAACGTATCTTATACATCCCTTTTCCCTAATAATACAGGTGAAAATCCCCCTTTTTAACTTCAGTCTTTATTTAACATAGCACAGTCCTGTTAGCTCTTCAAATGATGTGTACTGCTATCATCCAGCTGAAATCAGTGATTCGAATCCCATTTATGCTAACTACCAGTCACTGCTTTCGTGGGTTAACTTCAGCAGAGGCAGGTAAAAAGGAGAGTCTTTAGCATCCTTAAGTCTGTAGGGATATCTACTGTGACAAAGAGTATGCATCCAGGAGATAATAGAAAAGTAAAGCAAGAAAAGACTGTAAAATTGAATGACAGTCTCAATCGCTTGCCTTAGCATTGCAACCTGAGAGGGACTCAAATGCTTTTTTTGAGAAAGAGAGTGAGCAAGCACGCACTTTTAACTTAACTATATGTCAAGTTAAACATCTGAAACTGTTCCACCAATTTTCATCGTTTTCCAAGAAACATCTTAATATCTAGTGTTCTGTTGAGAAGAATTGGGAGTGTGGAAGAAATGTTTTAGAATATACAGTTCTAAACCAAAATACTGCCTGAGAGATGTTCAGGTATGACCGTTTTAGGTGACAGAAGTAGTAAGTTATAATAGTAGGGGAACTTCATTAAGAAGCATACATTTTTCTTCATTCTTGAAATGCTTCTTTTAAGTGAATAAACTATTATAAAATAACTGTCTGTCTCATACTGTGAGAGAGTCTATCTCAGTTCTGCAAAGTGCTAAAACACATGCCTTATTCCAAATGCATTAGTGTTCTCTAGTATCAGTAGGCAAATCACGCTTCAAGCTTTTACTTAAATATTCTAAAGAATCAAGGCCTGTGACCTTGGCTTTTGTATTCTGTTTTTTTAGCAGCTTAGTAGCGAGACATCTGTCTGAAAATATTTCCTGGGAATTGAGGATCGCCTAACCATTACCAGCCCTTAGTTACCAGTGAAGTTACCAGTGAAGTAATTTTATGACAGTTCATGAAGAGAAAGAAAGAAAAAGAAATGACATCTTAGCGTCTCGTCTCCTTTGGATGTCATTGACTTAAATTTCCATACTGAACTATTAAATTTTTCCTACTTAGTGCTACACGGTCAATACAGGTAGAGAGAAGGTGATCTAGGTTTTACTCTGTGCTTTACATCCTCTGCAAAGCTCAGTCTTTTACTACTGGTGATAATAAGAACAACAGATAACTCCAGTTCAATTCTCAGACCCTAGTTGCCATGAGAGGAAAAAAAAAATTCTTCATTTTATTTTTTAAGACTGATAACAGGGCAGCAAGAAAGATAATTCAGAAGAAGCCTGTATTACTTTTATAGTTATTTTTCAGAAAAATAATCACTTAAGATTGTAAGAAGACATCTGAGTATATGAGCTGTCACTGATAAAGGTGTTCTCTTTGAGGGAGTGGAAAAAAAGTACATAGACTTGAAGGCTTAATCTATAGTTATGAATGATGGTATTGGTTTATATTGTATTTTACTCAGTATTATACCAAAATAACTTGGATATAATGTGCACCAGTTTTCATAAACAAAAATGCTTCTAACAGAGTTCATATTCAAGCTACATATTGCTCAAGCTGCATATTGCTTCAACTTTGCTGGCATGTGGAAATAAACTTAATATTGTTTGTTTCTCTGGTGTTGGAAGTCCCTCAAATGGTTTGGTAAATAAGATACTGGACCAGTATTTAGTGGAGGTGGTTGAGCTCCTTCCTCTGTAACTGATCTACTCTGGACGAGTCACTTTGGCCCTCCGTTTCATCTTTTCCCTAGTCATCCTCCCCCTATTTATCATTCAGTCTTGCTTATTTGGAGTGTAGGATCTTCAGTGTAGAGTCTTGTTATGTGCATATATTGTGCCCAGGCAGGTCTCTGTTGGAGCAGCAAAATGTTACTGCAGTGCAATAACAAGAAATGATAGCCAACATTTTTCCTGTATCAGTCACCGTGGTCTTTGCATGATCACTCGTTACTGTCTGAGAGGCAGTAAGATTGTTGCGGATCAGTGTGAAGATGTAATGGAGGAATTGCTTCTAGTTAGTACCTTAAAATTCCTTTTGCTAAATATATTTGAAGAAAACAGCTTTCAGAGAAAAAGTTCACAGCTCTTACCCTCTGAGGACTAGAGCGTAAATAATGGCTCATTCCTGCTTTTCCTGAACACCTATGTTTGCCATCAGGTTGAATGTACTACTTTTCTGGATGTAAAAATAAGGCCGTCATGAATTTAAAATATGCATATTAGCGGCAAGGGGCTCATCAAGGGCAGAAACCAGCACTAAAGATCCAGAGTGGAATCTTGATTTTTTTTTTTTTTTTTTTCTTTTTACCTTTTCCAGTGTTTTTTTAGGAGGGAGAAAGGCAGATGAGTTTCCAAGTGCACTTTTTGAGCTTATAAAACACGGCTTCATTTGACAGGAGTGAGTAATGATGTTAGGAAGGTATGAGAGCTGTTTCTATATTATTCTAGTTGGGAGCTTAATTATGTTCTTCATAAACTACTATAAAATGTTTATACTTCAAAATATGATGTACTTGGTTCAGCTATGGTTTTTTGTTTGGTTTTACTTTTTAAAATCACTATGCTAATCGATACTGATGCTTTCTGATAAACTAGGCCTTTAGACTGAGGCAGAGTTATTTCCTATGAAAGGTTTACAGATGAAAACTGATTTTTAAAGTTATCTCTTCTGTTATATGGGGTAGATTTACTTTTGTCTTTCATCAGGATTTAGCTGGCAAAATTAAGATAAAACAAAGAATGTATTTTCTCATACCAGTGGAAGGTAGAGTAAAACTCTTCTGTTTTGGTCATCTTAAAGATGAGACTTCTTAAATATAAAGATGTAGAAAAGCTCCTTTCCAACCTTTCATTTACTTGCCATATTTTTAATGAACTGTGTACAATGATTTCAAAATTACTCAGGCTTTTAAGGCCCAAGTTTGAAACAACCCAAAGAAATCTGTTTTTTAAAAAAGTTTTCTGGAGGGAAACCTCTCCCAGGTCTCTAAAATGCCTAATGTTGCACGGCTGCAAGTTCACATGCACAAACTCTCTAGTCACTTGGGAAGATTAGGACCTGAGAGTGTTTTCTACTTATAAAATAGATGAAAAGAGACATCAGCTCAAATTACTTCCAAGTTCAAGTGACTTCCAAATCTTTTTGTTGCTCAAACCAATAATGGAGTTCAGTAGTTGTATAGCTCTGCCAATGATCAATTTGTACGTCACTGCAGTATAGACTATAGGAAGTCTGGAGAGCAAAGTAAATCTTCCTCCTCGCAGAGTCCCACTGAATACGGTGTGGCCTCTTGCATGAAGGAATAGAATGCAGGAAGGTTTTTATAGGGATTTAAAAATTCAGGAAGAAATACAGCACTCAGTGAAGACAGGCATTACAAAAGAGTTATCCAGATGCTGGTAAATTGGGTAGTAATAGTTAGTGGTGTTAATAGTCACCAGAAGTCCAGTAAGAGCAGAAGCCAAATCACAGATGTTAGAGTACATCAAATCAGAGCGAGCAAACCAGACTGCCTTGCTGCTTCAGAAACACCAAACAAAAGGATTAGTTTCACAGGCCGTGAAGACAAAGACAGAGCTGTTTGCTGGCCTCAATAGATTCTGCAGTATGAAGTCTTCGTTATCTCTGTGCCTTTGCCTTGATTGTAAAGAGCTCATCCGCTGGTGATGGGAAATACAAGTGGTGAGATTCTGATTCAAAGAAGCTGACTAGTGTCTAGAGATAGAGGCAAAAAACACGTGGCAAAAGGTTTGTCTTTGCCATATCGTATCTTTGCTCAGGCATCTAGATAATATCCAGTAGACTTCAGAAGCCTCTGCTCTTGGGAGAATCCTTGAAAATCTAAGAACAGCATAGTGCAGCCTTTGGAACAGTTCAGATTTAAAGCACAGGAGGAAAAAAATATTTTTTTCTTTCTGATAACTAGAAAAATGTAGGCAAGTTTATCTGCTAGCAGTTCGTAGGACAGAGGATAGATTTCTGCTTTGATTGGTACCCCTGATGCGCATATACTGCTCGCCAAAATGTAAAGAAGGAACATCCCACCCCCAAGAAATCAATACACAGCAGGAAAAACAGAGAGCATGTTCCCCGCTTACAGCTCAGAACCCTCTGTCAATATATAATTCCTACAGAGAGGAGCACTCTGTACTTAAGTGAGTTCTGGTGGCATCTCAGCCGTTAGATGCTGCTTCTGAACTGCCTTTTATCTTCAGCTGGCATAGTATAGCATTGCTTTTATGGTAGGACTGGTGTGTCTAGGCTGTTGTACTTGCAGGAGATACGCTCCGAGCGCAGAAGTTGTCAGGACTGCCTGGCTGGCTGTGCAGGCTGGAAGCCGAGGTTGCAGATCTGTGATGTGCTCTGGGGATAAGACGGGGAGAGACCTCACCTCTGCATGTGCAGCAGCCCCGGCAGCAGCCTGCGTGCTTCTTTTGAGTCCCTTGGTTTGTAGGTTGACCTTTTCACACTAGTAAAGCTTAGCAGGCGCACCCAATTTTGTCACTTTATGCCAGGACGTGTGATGTTGCAGAAGGGGAGTCTGTTCCTGCTGTATTTGGAGTCAAGGGCAGAATTCTCACTGATTTCCATAGGAACGAGATGTGTTCCTAAACATACTTCAGTAGCTAGAAAGAAACTTCCTAATAAAGAACCAGACTGTAACATTACACAAAACATCAAGCATTGTTCTAGGCTTCAAAGCTCTTAACAGTAACGTGCTTGCAGACCAAGCGCCGCAAACAACAAATCTCAGGGCATTCCTGGCAGGACTGTGGAGGATTACCAGCTCTCATTCTGCCTGGAGAAACAATTGAGGCTTGATCATGTTACTGATAAAATCCTGTTTATTCTAATGGACACTATTCAGGCCCCTTAGATTATATCAGGAATGGAATTCTAGAAGCAGTGAAGTGTCACATAACAGCAGTTACACGAAGGATTCAGTATGTCAAGCAGAAAAGGCAGTGGGATTTCAGTTTACCTGAAGAAGCAAAAGGCCCTTTCCCACATAGATGTGAAGGCTGTTGGAAGTTACTGAGGCAAACTTTGGACTGCAATTCTGCTGCTTTGACTTGTTATGCTTTAGTCAGACCAGTTCCTAACTAAAACTTTTTTTCCCCCCTCCCTCCCCCCTTTCCTTTAGGTATTAATTTTTTCTCCCTCCTTCCGCCGCTCATATTACCCTTACTGACATTCCTGTGTTTCACTTAAGAGGAACTTTTTCAGTTACAGGCATTTTCTTTAAGAGGAGTTGAAATATAGTACCTACAGCCTGTTGGAGGTAGGGTGTTCCGAAACATAGCTCGTAGATACCTGCAGTTCCTTGCTTGCTTTCCAGAATCCCTGTATTCCATTAATTTTGCCACTAGAAAACCACCGTTCTGTCCAAATAAAGCTGCCAAGGTGCGAGGAAGTAGTGGGAAGTTAATCACTTGAGTCATATAGATTGTACATTTGCCATTTGTGTTGCATTCCCAAACATGAGAGCTCCAGGGCTGCTTTTTCACGCAGTTTTCAGCTTGTAGTCAGAATACCATTTTCTCCAAGTACCAGGTGAAGCATGGTTATCTCTCATTGTGGACTGGTTTGGTTTTGTGGTGAACATTTGGGAGATTCCATTTTTTTTCCCCCTGTAGTGTCCTAACAGCATCAACATCCATTAAATTCTTCTCCACCTATTCCTCTGCCCAACAATTCTTATGCTTGGGGGGTAGGGGGGAGCAGCTTTGTCTTGTAAAGCATGTGGCTTACATGCTTTCCCATTATGTCACTTCCCAGGTAATTCATATTTTAACATTCAAAAACATAGGCAAAATTCTACAGAGGTAAACTTTTCCAAGGAAATTTTGTCTGCTTCAGACAGTTTATTTTGAATGGCAAATATGAATGTTCAATATGCATTAAAATCCAGAGTACTGGCATTGTCTTACGCAGTTAAGTTTGGCTTCTTTGTCCTGTCTTCTTTTTTCAGTATAGCCATGGCATGTCATTGGGACAGAAAGCTGCCAAGATAATAGACTAAACTTTTTGTTTTGCCAAGATAATAGACCAAACTTTCTATTCTAAAGGTACAAAATATCCCAGAATGCAAAACTTGAATACAAAGCTGCTTGAGTGATTTACTTGAAAGCTGTAAAAGACAACATAAGACTATAGGCAGAAATGGTGTCAGCCCAAACATTTATAGTCATGAAGAACTTAACACTATCCAAAATGGGGGAAATGTCGATCATGTGTGAATGGAAACTGAACAACATCTTCACAGGATGGTCTTCATTGCTATTTTGTGGGACAAAAAAAAAAAATTAATAAGACTTTCATTCTTGTAAATATTATGTTGTCAGTTACACTAGCAGTTAAATTCCCCTTATAGATATGCGGTGGAGGAGCCCTGACCCGAATAAAACAGTGGTTGCATATCTGGCTTCTTGGGAGAGTTGCTCACTGACAGATTGGGCTAGAATTGAAAAGTCATGAGAGAAATCAGCGAGTGGCTGTTCTCAATATTGAAACGATTTTTATGAAGCAAGTTCGATATAATCATCCTTATTATCTTTTTTGATTGTGTGGAGTTTTAAGAGTAATTCATTGCGATCCTGTTGTAAAGTATTGTGACATGGCAGCATTTCCTTGATTAAGATATTGCTGAATTTTCATTTTTAGAAATACTATTGGCAGGGATTTAGAAAACTGGACTCTAGCCAGAAAATAAACAATCCCTGAAGCCAACTATGTAAGGAGATTCTATACACACAAGTTGGAGACCGTTAATTATTACTTTGTGTTGCAGCCTCTCTTGTCTGTGTTTGGGCAAATCTGTGAATTCCTACGTGCGGTAACTCGGTGGCCGTGTAACTGGGCTGCAGAGGGGTCACTAGCGCAGGGCCAGTAGCCAGCGCAGTAGTTCCACATCCCGTCCCATCGCCCTTCAAGGGCTGGTGGCAAATGGGAAGGGTCCTGTGGGCTTGGTGCTCTTCTGCTTCTAACCTGTGATTTGTGACAGTCTTCAAGTTGTGCTGTTGCTAGAAGAGCAGCATGGTGTCCAAATCACTGTGCGGTCAGCATCTTTGCTGCAAAGATCAGGCTCGGTGGCTCGGTCGCTCTTAACTTCTTCCCATTTGTGTTCTCTTCCTTTTCACTCAGGGTGAGTTTCACTGTTCATCTAAAGGTTTTACATAAGAAACATAATTTTACATGAGAAACAAATTTTACATAAGAAACCAGCTCACATCATATATTGCTGATGACAATTAACTTTTTAGGAGCCTCACACCTAGAACTGTATTTATAAATTGCAAGCCCATCTTGCAACAGAGAAACAATTCATCTTTATTTCAGAGTAGAAGAGCACAGGTGAAGAGTTACTGAACAGGGCTGAAATATTTCTTTAATATGAAATAACTGTTTTCAAGACACGTATCCTACTTTTCTAAGTCCATGGGCAAATTCCTATTTATTTGAATGGAAGCAGGGTCAAGCTCCATGTGTCTGAGGGATGCTATTGTGAAAGCAAACCCTTGCTGAGTCCCCTCTGCAGGAATCGGGACACACTCCTGGCCAGTAATCTAAATGTAACAATATGAAATTTATGAGGGAGGGAATTGGCAGTAGTAATACTTCTTTTGCCTTTCTACTCTTCATCATTAGCTTCCCACACTTTTGGGTCATTCTCAGCAGAGAGCTGCTCAGTCCATTAATTGTCTTTGTTAGACAGTCTCTATCTTCTTTCTCATAGTAACATATTCATAGCAGGGAAAGTTCTATCCATCATTAGTCATTTAAGCCCTCAGGCCATAGTCCAAAGCTTGCTTCCATTTTTTTTCCTAGAATCTATTATACGTAAGATAAATGAATATGTATCCACATGCACACATATAGGCATACACGCATTAGCTCTCATTAAAATTAATTTGCATTATGTGTGTTCATTTTGTGCTTTTGTAATTGGTCTAATCTCTCAGTGATAATATGAGGGGTGCAACAAGGTTAATGCTTATGGCAAATTTTGGTCCAGAGTTTGTAACCCTTAGAACTATTTTCTAACTCCACATAGCTTCTCCCTAAATCTTCTGAGTTTGGACTGCAGTGGAAGATTTGTGGTAGCAGGAACATGAATCCAAATGATTAAGAACTAGTAAGAACAAAATTTATTACTTTACCTATTGAACATAAGTAACATCTCTCTAAACTTACTGCAGTGATGGAATGAAAAACGGAATAAACGTGTTCACAAGGCTTCGCAGTTTTAAACATTTAAGAGATTTTTTTTTCTTTTATTCTTCTCTGAAGTATGAAATTTAATCCAATAGTCTTAAATCAAAGGTAATTATAGTCCAACCTTAAAACATCAAGCAAGAGCTCCAACAACACAGGCATGCTTTTCAGAAGCGCCCTGTACTGTGTCTGTCTCACAGTAAGTCCTAGTCTTGGTCCCAGGTGCTCTTTAAGGAGAGATGAAAGAGGACCAATATTCTCAAGGAAGTCAGCAGCTTTCTTAAGCATATGTGTTTATATTATTGTCTGTTTTGATAATTAGGCTTTAAAAGCAAGCATTGGTTTTGCAACCTTCTGCGTAATAGTTATATTACAACAAACAATTAAAAGTCCTGTATAAAATAAATAAAGTAAATGAAACTGTAGTGCTGTCACTCGTCGCGATCAAAGCTGAGATTTCTCTTCCTTTAGTTTCTGAACTTGCTCTTCCTTTTCTGTTCTGTCTGCCATGTCAGTCACGTAACTCTCTTTAGGCAGGCTTAGGCAGGCACATAGTGGAGAGTAATGGAACTCTTGTCATTTTTTTTAATTACCAAAGCCAGGACTGACTGTGTTTTGCAGTATACTGGTGGCATGGGCTGGGCTAATAAAGCTTGGGTGTCCAGCAGCTGCCTACAAACTTCCAAAATTTGCCAGACTACTATCTCAAAAAATATTTACTGTGCCTTCTTCCTCTTCGTATCTTGCATAGGAAATGGTCCTAAGAACAGTGGAAGTGGTTTTGTTTCACGCAATACTGATCAAAACCAGGAAAATCCTTTTCCTGTTTCATGAGCCTAATCCCTATTTCCTTTGCTTTTTCCTTTCCTTTTCCTTTCTGTCTGGTATGAAGTAAATATTCTGGTGTTTTAGTTTCAAGCATCAAAACCAAACAAATGTTTATCCCATTTAAACATGAACATCTTTTCTAATTTTTTCCAATTCAGCTGCCAAAACAACAAAAAATACCAGTCAGTTATGTAGCCTTATTGGAGAATTTATATCTGGCACAGAGTGGCCCCCCAAAAGAAGATGGGTTTTCCTGTGAGTTGAGGCACTTGAGCACAGGATACCATCAGTTTGTTTCCAGAGTTGTCATCATTGCAAGTCCTCTTTCCTGGAAGAGAAGTCCTGTCGTCTTGCACAAGAGCATTTTCTATGACTGAAAAGCCAGAGACTCACAGAGTTTGAAGAGTTTAGGAAACCACTAAAAAACCCCCAAAGCTTTTTTTAAGGGAGTAAGGTACCTATGTCCTTTTCTTGAAAACAAAGCTAAGACATGGTCCTCAAGGAACGTGGTATCTTCAATTCTTAAGCCCATACTGGCTATGCTTACCATAGAATCACAAACTTTTTTAATCCAGTTTCAAAAAGTGCCGTTAATATGAAATGTAAAAATAGTTTTTGATCGTTACCTTTTGGGTCTTACGGTGGCATTATCTCACGTCGTTTCTATATCCATGCTGAATGCAATCCATCAATATGATGGTTTTCTTCATTTTGGGGGTCGGGGAAGGAAGGATGTCACCTAAATTAAATTGCCTAGCTATTAGTAGCAAAGCAGACACAATAAAGCAAGCCATGTGTTACACGGCTTGCTACTGCTAACAAACATAATGATATAACAAAAACAAATGTAATGATATAACAAATACAGAGCCTGAATTTTGAAGCACCAAGTGATGATGGATGCAACTGAAATTCATCGGGATGGCAGATTCTCTGGCCTTCCTTCCCCTGTGAAACGAATCCAGACTTCCCAGCAAGACTAAGCAGAACTGTCAATGGTTTAAAATACATAACCAAGCACCTAAGCAATACTGAAGTTTGTTCTATCGCAGGAGTGAAGGATCTCTGAAAATGTAATGATATGAGTAGTTAGCAGCAGATCTCCCACAGTAGAGAATGAAATAACGTCTGAAGACACGCTGCTTTAAGACAGAAGTAGTAAAGTATCACTTAAAATTTAAAAAATAAAAAATTCCTTCTGCATGGTCTGGTTTCTTAGTGGTGTGCTACATCAGTTTGTGGTTAAAACCGAGGTTCATGAGGACACAAACTCTTCATCATTTTTCACCATATAAACCACAATACAATAGAAAGTAAAACCCTCAAAACACAGGTGATCAGCAGGACACAAGTAAGGCATAAATACCTATACAATATTAGATTCCTACAAAAAAAACCCCGCCACCTGGGAATATTCTCATTCCGGTCTCATTATGACAACAAAAGGGATCAGCTGCTTTCCTAGAAACAACTCAAGGACTGCATGTGTCTGGTTTTTCTGAAGACCTTAATCTACAGAGGCCAAAAACTAAGCAGTGTGCAGGCTGACCACTTCACAAGAGTCTGCTGAAGCTTTTCCCTGTATACCCTGTGCAGGGTCCAGGGCAATTTTAAGTTGAATATCTAGACAGTAGTAGATGTCTATACACAATAATAACTGCACATCAGTATGGTGGCTTTGTCTTTTAGCAGGAATCCACTTTCAAGATATAAAAGTCTGTTTGAGGAGTTCTCTTGCGTGCTCTGACCCTGAGTTGTGACTTCATTATATTCTGTGGTTTTAGAGGATCCAAACCTGGGTCAGCTCTTCAGTAAGACACAGTGAAGAGTGGGTCATAAGTATCAAACTGAAGTTTTTCTTCCTGTACCTGAACATTAGAACTTGAGGCTATGGTAGTTCGTATGTGCCCAGAAGCAGATTTTCAGACAGCCTGGAGAATGTCTTCTAGTACCAAGAGGTTTCAGAAAACTGTGATCTTTGCAGCCATCAAAAGGTGACTTTGAAGTCATGATCTGCTCTTGTAGAGTAATGCTTTGTTTGGTTTTGTGTAGGCATTCTGCAGGGATGGGGGACAGGGCAAGGTGACTGGGCTCTTTTGGATTGGGCAGATGACACAGAAAAAGGATGTAAGAGTGGATGCTTTGGGTCAGATTAAGCATCCGTCTAGCTTGCTGCTGTGTCTCTGATACTGGCTGGGCTAGATATCCTATCATGTAAGTACAGGGCAAACGTATTTCCCCAGATATACCCTCTCAGCTTCTGGTCATCTGCATCGCAGGTACTTTCTGCGTTAAAGGTCATAGTTTTGTGTTTAATAGCTGTTGGTGGATGTTTTTATCCATAAAATTTGTTTAATTGTTCTTAATATATAAGTAAGCTTTGGTCATTAAAAAAATCCAGTTAAACTGCATGCTCTGTGGAAAAAAACACCTCTTTTTGTTTGTTTTAGAACTGCTATCTGATAATACTGTAATTCTTATGTTATGAGAAGTGATGCATGATTGTTGCCTATTCAGTTTGTCAGTGCCACTTGTAGATTTTTATAGACTTTTATGAGATTCTTTCCCAGCTGAATCTTCCTAGTCTGTTTAAATGCTTGCATACAGAAAACATTCTACACCTCTTACTACCCTTCTCATTCCCTCCTGTTCCCTTTCCAGCTCTAGAGATACATCTAGACCATAAACTAGTACCATGATGTAATGAGCTTTTCTTTGGTTCCCTTTTTTTCCAGCAGCTTCTGAAATTCTGTCTGCTTTCTGACTGCTACTGAGTACTAAATCACCATCGCATAGAATTGACGTCCATAATTTTTTTTTTATTATAGCTTTCATATCTCTCTAAGATGCAGTAGCCCACCCAGTGTTGGAAACCATCATGTGCAAAGCTAGTGAGGGGAGGGGGTGTCCTCCCTGTGTTACTTTGCATTTACCAACGTGAATTTCATTTGCCATTTTATCCCCCAGTTTGTCAGTATCATGAGTGATGGATTCTACTGGAATGATTTCTGGGTAAAGGCAAGAAAGTGTTCTGTCAAGCTGTAGATGCTTCGAAGAGGGAGTCAGCTCAGTATAAGGGAATGTATGTCTTGGGGCTTGTCATAGTTTTGTAGAATCGGAATTCCTAAGTTCTCTAAAATAAATTCGGTCAAGAAGTTCTCCTATTAAGCCTGTGCATTTCTTTGCCTTCTGCCACAGAGTCTTTGAAGGACTTAATGGGCAAAACCTGACAGCCAAATGAGGTTATGGAGGAGTAGTGACAGCAGGACTGTGGAAGGTCTGCCTTCCTTGTTTTGAGGATCAAGGGCAGCAGTGGGAGGAGCAGAACACACAGTTCCAGGAGATAAGTTGACGAGAAGGAGAGGAAAAGAGACTTGGAATCACAAAAAAGAGATAAAGGTTGGTCTCCACCAGAAATCTGTTAACTTAGAAACACAGCATCTTGATAGCAGGATGACACTATGGACAGGTACTTGATCGGTTGACAGCAGAAACATTCATGGAATACGTGGACTGGGGTTATCGTGGTTCTGTAGATTTATGGTTTTTCTCAACTAGCAACAGTGAAGCAGTTCTCCACTATGACATTATGCTATGTTTCTTGTGCAGATTTAAAGTTTCTGAGACAGAAATGGTACTTGGGTTTTGCTCACTATGCAGTGTTTTGGTCAGCAGTAGGAATTAGACTTCTTGGTGCTGAGAGAAGGGACCTTCAAAGTGATCTGAATTCCCCATGCTTATTCAGACTGCTTTACAACTAGAGTATGTGTCCTCGGGGATGCAGTACTTGGGCTTCTTGTGTAACGCAATCTTAAGATGTGTTTCCTCACAAAATACAAAACAAGAAGAAAAATCTTTAAGGTTGTCAAATCTTCCTTCCCCTATAAATCTTAAGTTTTGCCCATGTGTGTCGTGGTTTCAGCCCAGCAGGTAACAAAGCACCACGCAGCCGCTCACTCACTCCTCCCCACCCCGCTCCAGTGGGATGGAGAGGAGAATCAGAAAGGAAAAAAGAAAAAAAACGGAACCTTTTTTTGGGTTGAGATAAGGACAGTTTACTGGGACAACACAAAAAGAGAAGTTACAACAACAATAATGGTACTAATAAAAGAATATACAAAACGAGTGATGCACAGTGCAACTGCTCACCACCCGGAACCCGACGCCGAGAACTCCCCCTAACCTGCTCCCCATTTATATACTGGGTATGGTGTCACACGGTATGGAATAGCTCCTTGGCTAGTTTGGGTCAGCTGTCCCGGCTGTGCCCCCTCCCAGGTTCCTGTGAAAATTAACTCTATCCCAGCTGAACCCAGGACAGTGTGGAAACTAGCGATGTCTTCAGCAAGTCACCAGATGGTTAGGGTTTTTCCCCTCTCTGTGTCTTTACCTTGGCTAGGGTATGGATAATCTTTACCTCTTTGGGAAAGCAAATTTCAGTTATTGGTGTTGCAAAAGAATTTGGTTCATTGTGGAGTCACAGTGTGTGCCTAGACAAAATACTTAAGGGGACTACTAGTCTTCACATGAGTTTATCTCAAGGAGGCAGAACAATCATTGAACATCATCAACATCAAACAATAGCAGCTCAGATGAGATATTGAAGAAAATGGAGTTATTTTTGCAATAGCCCTTTGTCATGGCATCCTTGTGGTCATCTGAACAGTTTGAGGTGCCTTCATTTCCAAATCTGGTATTAATGTTATTTTTGGTTTTAGGGGATTTACCTTCTTGCTTTTATTTACTCTGTGAATCTAATTCTTTCCAGAGCTGTTTAGACCCTCTAGTCATGCTCTTTTGCTACTTCTTTTAGATTAAGGCATCAGCATTGTCAGCATTAACCTTTTATATCATCAAAATATCTATGATTTTCCTTTAATTACCTTCTTTGCTGGGAAAGTAATCTACAGAATACGCTCCCTTAAGGGGTACCATAAAGGTATTCTGTTTTTCTAACAGACTGAGGCATAACCTTGGGCTATCTAAGGTATAGGAAATATTTTGAATCATTTTTGTCTTCAGATTTCTCCCCGCAATCTCTTTTTATGTATTTGATTGTTCTTCTCAGCCAATGTCTTAAGTTCTACCTTCTTTTATACTGCAGGTTCCTTCACTCTTTGCTTTTACATGTTATTCCAATAGCCATATGACAAAAGACTCCTCTTGTAATCTGTGTCTTAAGGCACAGTCTGCGGAGTGCATGAACTTTTTGAGCTCTGTTCTGTCCCTTCCAGTATCATGTTAACATTGTCCTTGGACCCTGCATTGGCAGTTTTATATACTCGGGAATGGCCAGTCTACTGAGCAACGTGGTTAAATTTGGTGATGGGTAATTCCTCCTCCACCATATCACTATGCATTGTACCTTTCTTAGTTCATTTACTTAAATATTTTATTCTATATTCTCCCATTGTGAAAACAAAGTACTCTTGAACCTCAATTTAACTTCTTTCTATGAAGTGGTTTTTCTAAAGTTTTGGTATCATGATTTGGCTAACCATGCCAACTTTTGTATGCCAAATACAAAAGTAATAAACAGCCTGTCTGATTTCAGGATGATAGTCTTGCTTATCTTCTAAAACCCTTTACATAAGTCTTAAATAGAATGCTTTTGAATTAATTATGTTATTGACATGGTTCTCATTCATGTTATGCAAGCTCTGGTTCTTATATGGTCTTGCTTAAGTGACATAATCCCCTTGTAGTCGCTGCATCCATTCTTCATAGGGCAAGAGGTCATCTTGCTATCAGTTCACTCTAGGTCCATGGGCAACTTTCTGTATCCGATTTCTCTTGCTTGTAATAGGTTGGGTTCTTTGCAGTTTGCATAGTGGTTGTCCACTGTACACTTGGATTTGCTTCACTTGGTGCATCCTCATTTCCTCAAGAAAGTTCAAGTCTGCATCTTCTGGTGGTCTTTCTCTGTTTCTGTTGTATATTGTAATTAAAGCCTGGTCTCTTGTCATTGCAGTATCCCACATTTATCTCTAAGGATGTTCCATAATTGGCCCTCTCTGCTGGATTTGACTAAAAGACAATTAACTGCTGTCAGAAATAAGGTTTCTTAAAACTGTCTCACACTTAGCTGCTGCTCAGTGCTAGTAGATAGGACACGATTCAGTAAACTGGATGTATTCATGCGCAATGGAGTTCTCTCCACCTGTCGTCATTCAGTAGAGTCAACAGCACATTCCTTATCTTCCAAACAGAGATGTTCACATTGATTTGCATGTGGAAAGTGCTTCCTTCTCCATTGAACTGAGTATAGATACAGATCTGTATGCTGCAGAAAATTTTTAAAGGTAGGCGAGTTGTATCCCAGGAATGTCTGAATATCTGCCGGGGGAATTTCTGCTTAGGGACCCTTAACTTACCCCTCTTCTGCTAGAGGCATTGAATAGACAACAGATTTCTCATCCTGGTGTAAATTTGGTGTGGTTTGGTTTGGTTTTGTTCCCAGAATACCATTCTGTACTTGATTTTAGAAATGAAGCATGGGGCACAGCAGTCTTTTCCACAAGAGCTGGGTCCTTTACAAGGTTGTGTCTAGAGATGGGAAGCAAGAGCAATGACCACAGCTAGTCAATCCATCATCATGGGCCAGTAGGCAGTCCCTACTTTAGATAATGTAAGCTTACCCAGAAGACTTGTTCCCAGTATCCCTCTCTTCTAAATATCTATTATTGGATAAATACTCAGTCCATCCTTTTGATGAAATTGATCTTGGACAAGCAAAGCAAGCTGATACAACAGAGCTGTAGTGCACAGAAAACTTGAGCCTTGTGTATTCACTACTGCTGGACAATAGCAAGGCTGACATTTCAAATAAGGCTCTTCACAGGTATGTGCAACATTGTTTAGCTACTTCATCTAATAAGTGAATTAATACTTTGTTTCTTGATTTTTAAGTGTCTCAAATTCTGTAGCTTGTTCTCATTGGTTGGTCATGGTTGTTAACCTTTAACTTCTTTGGAGATGGGAGACTGGGGAGAGGGGATATGAGTCAGTGAAAATCACGCAAAGGTGCCCGTTGCATGGTACCAATTAACTAGATGTCTGCTTCATTTTAGCCCACATTAGCAGAGTCATTTGGATCTGAGATGCTGAGTAACAAAACTGACTGTTTCAAGTGCTGAAGGAATTGTTCTTTTTGGGTAGTTTGTAAAGTGACTTAAAACATTGCTCAATAATGAAGTATTATGCGACGATTACTATTGAAATAAAGAATACTATTCCTGTTGTTTTCACTTAAGTCCTTTCTTAGCTGCATTGATTCTTGAAAGAATTGGAACAGGCTTTGAATTTTCATTCTGCACTACTGGTTTTAGTTTCAAAGTGTATTTAGGACAGAAAACTCTTTTAACCATTACAGTGTTCAAAAACACCTTCCCCGTACCTGGTACTCCAGTTACCAGTAGTGAGTAAATGCTAACATTTTTAACTAAGTATGCTTTCCTAAACATCTGAAATAAATATGCTTTTATTACCTGAAGATAGATACTTATTCAGTTGGACTCTAGCCTGAGTTTTGCATAAATTTGCTTCATATGTGCAGCACCCTTTTCATTCCTGTACCTTGTTGCTAAGAGGCTTTCTCAGTCATTGGTCCATCTTCTCACTCTTCATTTTTATTAATATCCTATTTCATAGAAGTTTCTTGTTTCCATTTATGTAGTATACTATGTTTCGGCATAGTTAATAGGTGATTTTTTACTGAAAGACAGTAAAAAGCCTTTTGCAAAAAGGTTTTAAAACATTTTAGTGGGTTTGAAAAGCTGGTTTGTCACATTTAGCAGCTTGAGACAATGTACTATGATTTCTAGCTTAATTCAGGGAGATTCCAAAAGATCAAGCTATTAAGTGGAAACACCTTCATGAACTCACCAATATTTAAAGTTTTTATTACACTGAACACACAGTGTGCATTGTGGTAATGAAAATCATTGCTTTGCTGGTCATTCAAGGTTCAGGACTGCACAACGTTCTGACTCACTCCTGTTTTTTTAAACCTGTTCTGTGCCCTTCTTTGAATACACAAGAAGTCCAGATAACAGGAGAGGTTACTCTGGTGGAATCTGACTAATCTCATGAGGATCTATCAAAAAAGAAGGTCCTGTTATATCATATCATATCTTATCTCATCTATCTTCTCATATATCACATCATGTGTATTATATCACGTATCATATGTCATATGTGCCTTATGTCATATGTGCCATATGTATTGTGTATCTCGTATATCGTATGTATTGTATCTCGTGTGTCGCATCATAGCTATCACATAATTTTCAGTCATTTTAGCACAAGCAACTGAGGACAAATGTTAAAGCAGGGAAGCCTGAAATGCCATTTCCATTGCATTGTGAAGGACGTGTAACAATAAACTTTTAGAGGCAAGTTTTCTGTAATTAAATTAAAACCAAGAATGTTTTGAAATCTTTGGCATCCGTTTCTGCTCCCACATGTTGCTTACATATGGATTATTCAGACTTTCTCCAATATAGAATCCTTCTTGGTGACCAAAAGGACTGGCATAGTGATGACTTTGCAGAATTCAAAGGGTGAAAGTCAAGCTGCTACACACAAATGGGGAGTCTTTTTGTTAAGGCAGTATGAATATACCTGTCAGATTTAAAAAACCTTCAGAAATACTTCAGAAGAAAAAGAATATTGATATCCAAGAATATTCCTTGCCATTTAAGATGAATGCCTGAAAATACATTGTCTGAAAATGCTACAGAAATCTTTCAAATAACAGGGGGGAAATCACTTTCACATCACTTGTTCTCCAGAAGTAAAACTTCCTAGTGTTTGAAGAGAAGTCATGCTGCTTGTAATTAATGACAGAATAATTTTTGTCTTTAAAAACCTTATTCTTAAAAGAGTGAGACATCAAAAAGGTCCAAGTCCATTAAGAGAAGTAGGATCTTTGATTTTTTTTTTTTTTTTTTTTTTTTCAATCTGGCTCTCTGCAAACCCTGAACCAAGCAGATTGCATTGATACTCATGTATTGCCATACTGTGACAGAACTGTACTTGTATAGGGGAGAGAGCATGTGCTTACAATGACATGTCAACATTGGAGTGGTTGTTACATATTTCTGTTATGCTTGATTATCACACTTGAGACCTAAGTTGTTAGTGTGTCATGGAGCGCTGAAGCAACTGGATAGATTTTCAGCCTGTGCATAGCTGAAAAAGAGAGAGTACCACTCGAGGCTGTTAGATGCTGTCTGCAGACTGTGCTTAAATATATGGAAATGATCTGTATGCATGCTTTCAAACTGAGTAAGGTTTGTAACAGTGGAGAAACTATTAATGTTTGCACCAGTGGTTATTTTGTGTTGTAAAACTGCTGATTTTCCTGATGAAAAACAGCTTGCTTTAATTATCTGATTACCTTTTTCCAGCAAGGAAGTTCTGAAGGATTGAAGTATTAATTTTTTGAGTTATATTATGAGTAGTTTTAGAGTGCATTAATTGTCTCATACCACTGAGCAAATGGGAGAATAAACATGTTTATCTTCATACGAATGAACAATCTGAACAATGTGTTTGCATGACAGAACAATGTGAATTATACACAATATACAAAGAGTTTTTATTTTCAATAATAAATTTTATTAAAAGCAAATAAGCTTTAGTCCGGCTTTTAGTGACATAAATATATGTGTTATAATATAAATACTTAAGGCTCACGATTTTTTTTTTCTTAGGGTACAACAAACCTTTCCAGAACGTTTTTCATGCTCCAACTACAAAGGCAAATTGAAATATGATGCAAGGTGGATAAAAAAAGTAGCAGGCTAATTAGGTGCCACGGGGTAGTGTTGACAGGTTGATAGATCCATTATAGTGGAAATGCTTTTGCTGCAGTGCCCACTATGTAACTGCTTGTAATAAAACCAGATTACTTTTAGACTTCTTGCATTGCATTCTCTCTCTTAAATACACAGACACGCACACATATTTTCCTTTGTCTACCTCTGCTCGTGCTTTGCCAGCAGCTTCCTCGCATGCTGGAAGACCTACATTTTTGGCCAGAAGACGTGCTGCAGGAGAACCCGATGTTCAAGGGGTTTGTGTTTTCATGTACCATGTACCTAGTCTGTTTTTCTGTCTTCTTGGAAATACTGCTTTCCTGCTAGCTGGTAGCTTATTACGACAATGGGAAGCCTGCCTGGAGAAAAGATGGATGATTGGGATGCTTCTCCCTTGTTATGAGACCAAGATGGAAGTTTTCGCTAATGTTCCCGGCGGTACTGAAGTTTGCTCTGTGTGAGTAGTTTCAGTGACCCACTGACATGCTCGTATGCTGAGTAAGGCTGAATTCAGTTGGCTCTTGTTCTCCTCCACCTGTAAGACAAACAACAGAACCCAAACACTTGCCTCGGGTTAACTGGCAGCACTTTCAAGCACTGACTTGCTCTGAAACCTTGTGTATGTACTTCTGTGGGAGATCTGCCGTTTTAATAGTAATACTGGCTTTCAAAAAACATGCTGATCACTGTTCCCACAGAAAATTTGAAAATGTCTGTGGGTAGTCACACTAATGCGACTGCCTGTATTTTTAAATGAATTATTTTAATTGCAAATGCTTTGTTAGCTCTTCACGTGGATATTCTTCTGAACTGGCTGTCTTATACATTTGCAATTGAGACAGTACTTTATTAACAGCTTGTTTCAAGTTCATTGAGCTGATATCCCCACAGGTCTCTTCTTAAGTGCATCTATTTGTCTTGTATTGCACGCATTTAGCAGTCAGTCAGAGACCTTTAGTTCAGAAGTCTATGTACTGCTATCACATATGTGGCTGCTTTGGCTTTTCTCATTGCTTGTTGGGTTGTAAACATTAATTGTCATATTCGTCTTCATTCCTAGCCAATTTTCCTTTCTGCTTACTTTAACAAACAATGCCTTCCAGATTTCTCTATGGCTTGCTTTATCTACTTGAAGATCCCAGGTATTTTTCTACTAGATAAACAAATAGGCTTACTCTTTCGTATGCATCAGCGATTCTTAGATGTGTGCTTTTTGCAACTTTTATGTTTATTAATTATCAAATGACTGTGCCCTGTAAGGAAGGATGGATGTTTAAGTTCTGGTTGCTACCTCTTGACTTCCGTGAAGATTATCACTTCTTCAGATGAACTTTGGTCTCATCTCTGAGCGTATTTTGCAGTAGTCTTTATTTGAAGAGCCCCATTGTGACAAGGTTTATGACATTGGAAGGCAGTTACAGTGCAGATGCCTTGCCTGGTTATGAACCTTTCTGTGAAGGATTAAGTGGAACTCGGTGCCCACAGTGTTGCAGTTTCAAGCTGCAAGCCTGATTAACTGAGAAGTGTCTTCCTAAGTGTGATTTTTCTTAAATTCTTTCTTCATCGATGCCGTAGTTCAAGGTGAGTTTTCTTTTTAAACTGAGAGAGGTTTCTGTAAGTTACAGTGGCCTTCTCAATTACTGTTAATTACTTATGAGCAAGATGATGAATTGCGTGACTTGCTTTGGAAATTCATCTGTTCAAAATTGCCTTCAGAAGCTGCTATACTTAGAGCTTATGAGCAAGAAGAAATTGCAGTTTTGCCCTTTTCATTTGGCATTTTCAGTATACAACTGAGATAAAGACAGTAGTGGGGGAAATAAAAATATATGACCCAAAAGCATCCTGCGAGAGTAAATAGCTTTTAGCTAGAAGTATATCAGGTTAAGAACAAGGCCTCCTTTAAACTGACTTTCTGTTATTCACTGGATGGTGTTTGTAATTTGTGGGGTTTCTGAGCTACTGTGATGTACCTTCTCAAAGAAAACACAACTTTTAAGCTATGTAAACATCAGTCTAATCTAAAATGTTTTGAAGCCATTTCCTTCTTCAAATTAATTGGTGTTTCAATACTCTTTCATTTTCAAAGTGCATCTTTGAAATAAGCATTCTGATCCAGGCCTTATTAAAAGATAATTCTAGCTTCCTAATCAAGGACTCTTGAGTTTCTCCCATATTTCTCACATGACAAGTGATACAAGACTTGCTCCAGAGAGAATACTGAAAAGATTGAAACTGTTCATTGGAAGGTGGGATGCAAAAGGACATACAAAATTAGAAGTGGTACAGGGACAGAAGATCAGCCCTTTTGTAATGCAAGAATAAGAGACTGTGAAACTGGTCCAATAGCATTTACTATTTATTTACAACTAATCGATAGAAGTCATTGAGCTAAAAGATAGCCATGCTGATAAGAGCTCCAGAGAAGAGCAGACATTTATAGAAACAATGAAATAACTGTGTAATAATTCACTGTTATGATAATTTCATAAAGAGTCTTCAGGAGTAAATTTTTTCTTCAGGACATTGTAAGCCTCTAATGAAAGGGATAGAGAAGAAATTTACCTGTAAGACAGACTTCTGCTCATGTCTACTTTCAAATATCTAGCAGACTGTTCTGCAGAAGAAAAACTGGATTTGACCTGCGACTGATATGACAGCCAAATTTTCTGTAGGAATTTCACTGTAGCCTCTTTAACCTACTGAAATACCTCTAAAAATCTACTGTTAAGAATGAAAACTTCCATTTTGTGTTCTTATATTGAAACTTTTGCCATTGACTTCAGTGTAATGAAGTTGGCGTTAGAATTAGGTTTCTGAGTTAGTGACCATATGGAAAAATTAAAGCATATTGTCTGAGGAATGGAGTGACATTAACCAGGGTTAAACAGAAATGTTTTTTGCCTTTTCAAGGAGGAGAAAACCCCACAACTGTTAAATCAACACAGAATGTTTCATTTGACCCAGGACAATGTGTATTTCTCTTGCTCAATAAATTAGAGAGAAAGCAGATAAGCTTTTGGATCTTTCTAGAATAAAATTTTGGGGTTTTTTTCTGTTGTTCTCAAATGTCTACATCTAGAATAGGAAACATTTCTCATTTTTAAAAATAGTCAGTTTTAGCTGACTTTATAAATTATTATTCTTGTTTATAAAACTTGATTTTTGGTGCATGCAGTATAATCAAAATGTCCTATTTTGATTTACACCATGAACAAGCAGGAAATCAGCCCTTTTCCTCAAAGAAGACTTCTTAAGAACAAGAACTTGTATAAATTCTTACCAGTTAAACTACATGTGAAAGAAATTTAGACAACTGGCTTAAAAGAACAGAGCTGAACTTAACTACCTGGAGTATAACCATCTGATAGTTCTACCAGACTGGTCAGTAAGCAGAAAACTAGGATGATTAAACTGAAGTTCTAGCAGTTGTAGCAAGGTGTAACGCTACCTGGAAGGAAAAAAACAAACCAAACAAAACCCAAACCCTGTTGCAGTTCCAGTGATTAGTCTAATGTATCACTTCTGCTGTGTTTAAATCTGTCATGAATACGCATTTTAGGATGAGGCAGCAAGGTTAACAGTGTGTCTCTGCAAAGAAGAGGCAGTAGAAACTCTCAAAATTCATGCACATGGAGTAAGGTATTATTCTGACTTTTGAAAACTATGTAAACCATTCTTTGGGCAGATGATTTCCTGTAATCAGTAAGATTTCAATGCTGAGAAATTTTTCCAGTATTGTGGCCAGGACAATTAAAATTTTTCCATTGTATTAGTGTAGGATGGATAAGATGCTAAATAAGAATAAATTATATCTTTGTGTGAAAGACCTTGGTTTGGCAAGCCTTTGTAGGGGGGCTGTGTTTATTTGCTACATTTTGCTATAACTACAAATCTAGATTATTTTCTTAAAGCAAAACTTCTTGACAACATATTTAAAATTATGTTTGACTTATGGTTACATTTAAGACCTACAGTAGCTACAACAGCTGATGCACTGACTATTCAAAAGGCCTTGGAAAAGGCTGAAAAGCCTCCTTTACCATTGTTGTGGTGCCTGAATAGGACAGTAATCCCAGATGGTAATTACATGACACAAATTACACCAAAACATGCTGCAGTCTATGCTTACCCTTTTAACTGATGTTGAAATCTAGGTATTAAAACATGAGGATTCAAGGGCAAGGGGGTTAATCAAGATAAGGATTTTTTTGGAGAGAGAATATAGGACAACAAGGAGAATACAGAGTAATATGTGACCTTTGGTCAAATACCACAAACCAAAGCAGTATGTTTAATAGTGTAGAAGACAGTTGGTTACCAAGGAAGCTGAGGAATGGACTGCTGACTTTGGTTTTTGGCTGGAAAAGGTCCTGTGTCAATGAACTTAGAAATGATGAGGACGTAGAGGAGGATTTTAGAGGCAGCTAGAAAGGAGAATAAAATTCAAGAACAGGAAGGGTTCTTCGGAAGTCATCTGGTCATTTCTATTCCCACTGTTTTGACTGTAGGGACTAAATCATGATTTAAGCAGCTAGAAGATGGGAAGGAACAGAATAAGGTTATACGGGAGGAGATAAATCACTTCTGCATCTGGCTCCTATTTCCTTACTTGGATGATCCCATCTTCCATTACACTGTCACTTAGTTTCTACCTCATCCCCTCCTTTGCCCCTTGAAATATTCGCCATCTTTCCACCAGAGTTTTCCAGAGATGTCTCTGTGAGTTGTCATTCCGGGTAAAATAAGGAAGGCAGATTTCAATCCTTCTTTCTCCATATCAGACCTCTTTATTTGCGGGAAGGCTGGAATTCAGGTTTGGAGCCTGCAGTGGAAGTGGCTTAATCCTAAATATAAAAAGCCCCTCTGCTCTTCACAGACTCCATTAGATTCAGTTCAGCTACGTTTGAGTTCTAAGGATTTCATAATTCAGTATATTTTGGATGTAATTTACTGTCCCAAGACACAACTGATTGTCTGGAGTATATGACTTCATCCATACTGATAAATATATTACTTAGTGGGCATCAAAGGCCTTATGGTTAGTGAGAAGAAAATCACTGCAGAATGAACATCTGTGGCGGCTGCCAAAATGATTATAATTTTATTAGACAAGAGGGTCAAAAAAAATTTGTTACAATAGATAAAACTTTTGGGAACAGACCTTGAAAATGCATTGAGATACTAGGATCAAAATAATACTCTGCTCATAAAATTTGCATGCATATTGTCGTGTGGTGTCCCATCCCCCCCACCCCCTGCCTTAGAAGCTGTAGCACCAGCTTTTTTTTGTCATATGTTTTATGATCAGGTTTTATGATAAGTTTTGTGTTCCCCATTCAAGCAAAATAGCTAAAACTATCTGTATTACAGGATAATAAAATTGTCACTTAACAAATGTAACTAATTTCATATTGCTAAAAATACCCAAAAGAACGGGTCATTGGGACCAGACTGTGAGAGGCTGTTCCCTGTGACAATAAGGGATTCTTTACATAGACTTTGATGAGGTAATGCATATGATGTGGTATAATTGCAGAGCGGAAATGCAGTTATTCAGCCAGAATTTCCAGAAACAAAGTATCTCATTTTTTAAATAATTCCTGTGCTGTAAAACTGAACATTCCTATTTTGCTTCGTTGTGTCCTGTTCCTCACAATCTCTGAATGTAGAGGTTAAGTGTGACCCTTCAAAGATATATAAGCTTGTTTTCTGCAAGGATGGTTTAAAGTCATGTTGGTATCCCTGTATCCTTTCATCACAATCTTTCAATAAATTGAGCTGTGTATTTAATTATACACAGGTTAAATAATTATCTTTTAAGTTCTCTGGGTCAGAGGCTTTGTAGGAGTATCTCAAAGATATAGTGGCTGGCATCTGGGTCCCGTCAGAAAGTTGTAAGTCAGACTTCTCACTGTCACTTTCTAACTTCATTAGTACAGAAGGCATCGCTATGGCTTATAATGACTTCAGAGTTGACCATTACTAAATAGGGTACAGCAGAAATACCTAGCCATGCTCTCTTTTGTATGTAGACTTTATGAAAATCACTTAAACATGACGTGAGTTTATATTCCCATAGGTATGGGGTCTGTTTGGTTTTTTTTTTTTCTTTTCTTTTTTTTTTTTCTTTTTTTTTTTTTTTTTTCTTTTTTTTTCTTTTCCCCTAACCTGGTCACTTTTCACAGGAGCATGGCATTTTTAATCAGTGTTTCCTGTTTAAGGCATTAGACCTAGAAACTTGATACACAGTTCTCAAATCTGATGTATTCTTCCTTTATGACTGTAACTGCTCTGTGCATCAGGTTTTTTTCTGTAAAATAGAAATAGTACCACCTCTCCACTTGTCTTTTTTCATTTGTTTAGACTCTAAAATATCTGGGAGAAGAAATGTACTGCATGAATGCAATATTGCTTGCTGGTAGTATCTTTGCTGTGTGACATACATGATGAATGCCATACTTTCTTCCTTACATATGAATTGTTTGGACTTGATACGTTCTGTTGATGATGTTCTATATACTGGTCTGTAAGGTAAATAGGAAATGCATGTTGCTGTCAGAGGAACCTTTTCAGAAAGTGCTGTCAAATGGAACTATTGGTACTGCAACCGGAAGACAAGTAGCAGTTTGTTACTACAGATGTGATCATCTGATGTAAAAAGCTGATGCTGTTGACTTCAAGGCAAAACTCCCACTGACCTCAGTAAAGCTGGTATTTTACCCTGAAACTTAATTATAAGTTAGCTAAGGAGCTAATCAAAACACTATGGTAAAGTTACTTTGCACAAGATGCAGAAATAAATGCCCTTCTCTATGTAGAGGAAGCTTACATAGCATAAACCAATTGAGCTGAATAAAAATACATGGCTGGGTCATGCTTATTTTATGCATGACTCAGTGTACTTTCCATCTGCAAGTTATAAGGTGCTTACTGTTAGTGCATGCTGAGGTAAGTTGGATTTAGAAGGATGCTGAAACTAGAAACATAATACTGGCTTACAGAAAGAGGGGTAAATGTTTTTTTAGGAAGACTTTGTTTCCCATGGTAGAGCACAATTGTCAGCTCAGGGGCTGACACATCCACAAGGGTGGTAATTCCTCAGCCGGTTGCTTTGTTGTCATGAACCTGCGTTCAGGGTCATTTACTGGTTTTGGGTGATTGTTCTACAGTCTCCAGTATGTAGTGTGAGCCCATTGACTTCCTACCAGACTTGCACATCTACTGAGCAGAGGTGAAATTGTGTTTCAAGTATAGTTGACAGCAAAACCTTATTTCGGTAGTGACGTAATTTTGCACCCAGCTGGATCCAACGGGATTTAGCCCCATGATTGAAACCAAGTATATTCATCAGTCTTCTTAATGGCATTTAGTGCAGTTATATTCTTGAGGCATTTAATTTTTGCCTTTAAGATTCACTGTTCAAAAATGTAAAACTAATCCCTATCAGTATTGGAATTTTTGGCCAAAGTTAGCTATTCTAGTAACTACTAGAGGTCACATGCAGTCGGTGCCAGTTTGCGCTGGAATGACCCAGGATACCGTGCCAGAACCTGTTTCAGGTGTGAGCTTCGCTTCGCTCCTTCCCTGCCTATACATCCAGCATCTCTTCCGTACAGAAGAGATGTTCTCTGTGTTCTACTGTAATTATAGACATATAAATGACAGGTGTGTTCAGGTGGAAGCCATTTCTTAGGTACATGGCTGTAGGGAGCAACGTACAGTGTTGATGTCAGTGGCTCATGACTAGGTTTCACAGGTTCTCTTGTAGTCCTTGGAACACTAAGGAGTACGCTCTGTGTGTATGATGTATGCCTGCCCACTGAGCATATACAAATAAATATTAAACAAAGGAAGCCACTTCTAAATGAATTGTGGTTTCAATCTGCTGTTAGTGCTTCTGGTACCTTCCTGTATTTTTGCTCAACTTCACTGGGTTCAATGGGGAGGGGGTATTCAATGCTTGATCCGTGTGAGGTCAAGAAACAGGATTTCTGTGGAATTCTATACAAGTCTTTTCAAGTAGCTTCTCTCACACCTACCTCTGTGCACAGCAAAAAATCTGCAGAAACCCCAACCTATACATAAAATAAGCACTTTTTACATTCTGTAAAACAAAGGACGTGAAACAGAGGTTGGGCCTGTGTTGTCACCACCAGCAGCACAGCTTTGTTTTACCTGTTTTTTCAGTTCCAAAAATGCATGCTAAAAAGAAAAAAAAAATTGTTGAAAGCCACTTTTCTGTTGCTCTGCATGCCTTTTTTCCTTCTGCTTGGCAACCTCCACACCTGCTGTTCTGACTACTAAAAATTGTCCTTTCTTTTGTCCTGCAAGTATTTCTGCCTAAGAGGAGAGGACAAAGGATTCACTACCATTTTTCTTGGTTCTGCTGCCTTGTAACTTTCAAAATGAAGTCCTTGTTAACAATTCAGTGTTCCTGGGGCTCAAATTTAGTTTTTTTAATTAGAATGCCTATGAGCTAGGATGGCTGCAGTAGCACAGGCATGTACTGCTCTTAAAACCAGCTTTTTAATGTATTCTTTAAGTGTATAGCAGTGAAAAACAGCATTTTCTGCTGCACTGTGAGGCTGGTGTGTTTTAAGAGGAATGAGGCAAAAGAACAGGTGAAAGGAAGTTACTCCCATCTTCACCGTACAGTTTTTTCCAACATCTGTTGGTTCAAGGCTCCCACACAGTTTCCTTTTTCCGTAGCTGGTACAGTGACAGCTCTTTATCCTGTTCTAGTCTGCTTTAAGAACAGCCTTCATTTGTCATGTTACTGAGAAACATTTCAGTATATGAAACATTTGAATATACCATTGCAGATGTTAAAGGAGGAAGGCCAGTTCTTTCTCAGTTTACCCCGATGGGTGTTTTTCATCATTATCTTTAACAAGAGGGTGAGCAAGATCTGTCCAAAACGTTTCCTGGAATCCAAACAGTTATTTGCCTCTTAAGGGAACACGGATGGCTAGTTTCAGATTTCAGAAGTGAAGAAGTCTTGCCCTTTGAACAAATGCGTAGAAGAGCCCACCCATCCCAGAACCACCACCACCACACACACAGACACGGTAGATTAAGTGCAGAATTTTGCCAGTTCATCCCAGGTGATTACCTGGGTCATTTTGTTTCTCATAAGCCTTGTTGCTGCCAGCAGTAAGGGTATATAAGTACTACTCTGTAGTATAAAGACAGCTGAGCTGGTTCTAGACGAACGAACTTAAATACTGGAAGCAACCTGTGTTTCTTCACAGGGTAGACACGCCTCCATGTAGGTCTGCGCTAGGACAGCTAGTGTGCTTTCCTTTCACATTTAGAACTGGCTTGCAGTGCACGTTGAGATGTTTTTCTTAGGAAAGTTGGAATAACATTGCCAAAATACTTGTAGTACAGATCCATCTATGTCAGATAAGCTACACGTTGTGTTGGCATAGTAAAATGATCCTCATGAGGGGAAAAAAAAAGTATTTTTGCTAGTTTAACCACAACTGGCAGCTTCTTCCAGCACTGCTACATTAATCAGGGATTGCACCCTTTCCTGACTTAGCTAACTGTGCCAGCAAAATTAGCTGGTTTTCCCATTGCAATGTGTCCTGGTTTTAAAAGGTGTTAAATAGCATAGTGACATTTTTGAGCAGGAACACGAGTTATCATTTCAATACGTGCTGGCCAGAGAACCATTTTGGAGCCTTTTAGAAAGGACTAGCTCTAGTGCTGTAAGACAGGGCATGCTTAAGGTAATAACTTTGCAAGGATTGATGCCTAGTGGTTGGCCAGAGTTAAAGTACAACTTGGTACCCATACAGGGGCTTGGAATGTTTAATTAGATTCTAAAGGAATGGAGTAATAATTTGTATTTGTAAAAGGAAACATCCTTTCTAAAGTTGATGGAAAGAGGAAAAAAGTATTCATGAGAATTCTGAATTCCTTTGAACTTGACATGTTCAAATTAATCCTTTATTCTGAGCCCACTTTAACTTTTGCTTAACTTACTCTCATTTTTTTTACTTTTGAGCAAAATAATTTTTGAAACCGTTTTACAAACCTAGAGTGACAGAAGGTTAGAAACCAATCTGTTTAGATACAAATAATGATTAACGATGTTCAAGAATGTGAGAATGAAATAAAACTTAGATGTCAATAGACTGTTCACAGGAAGGTTTATTTTTCAGAAGAGGCCATTTTGAAAGGAAAATCTATCAAATGTTCCCATAGAGACTATAGGTAGTTCTTAACTTCTGTATATATACAGTTGACAACATATTGGTGAAACCAAAAATTTACTCACGCTTATTTTTCACTAGATAAATTGTTGATGTATTACTTTTTTCTCAAATGGATAATACAGATACACTAGCCAGGTTTACTGCCATGTTTATAGAAACAGATATTCTCAGGTTTTAGAGCTATGCTGTAATACAGAGATGAGTGATATTTGTCTATTAGATTTGGGAGATTTTTAAAACATGCCTGTTATAAAACTTCTAATCTTACCTTCATAACTTCTTTTATTTCTCAATAACATCTTTAAAATTACAGGGACAAACTGTTTCCAATAAACTAGTAGAATCTACATTATTAATTTAAGACTTGGAAATGGTAATATTTTAAATTTAAAGTACTTTTGCTCTGGTTCTGTACTGAAAGTAGCTCAAAAACACAAGCTTAAGTTTCCCTAGAGAAGAGCTTTTCATTTCTTAAAAGCTGAAATGATAACTCGATTAACAATAGAGATTTGTAATCACTTTAAAATTAATCCTGTCCTGCTCTCAGGCTCTTTTAGAAAATTATTACAAAACTGTGTATGTTTCTTTATAATTTCTGCCTCATGGGAGACCAAGAGCATTCGTAATTTCAGAGTCAAAATTCAGTTGTTTTGGATTACTTTGTTCCATTAATAGACCAGACTCGATAGTTTCATCTCACTAGATTTATTTATTAATTGATAAATGAAGCACTTGTTTCAGCTCACACAGGTGGCTAATCTTAGAAGTTGGTTGCACAAAATCACTCAGCTGCTTGTTTGACTCAATAACCCGGGTACACATCCAAAATGAGTTTAGTTCATTAAAAGTAAGAATTCTGGATGACTACAACAAATCTTTGTCAGCTGCCTACACTCATGCTGATACAGTACATGCAAATGAGAATATATGAATATTTCAGTCTCTTAACAAAGCTAAGTGGTGTTCAGAGCATTAGGAAAGGTTGTAGCTCTTGTCTGCAGAAGGAATTTTGCTTATGAAAGTGAGAAAGTTGCCACTAACTTGTAGCTGAAGTTAGTTATCAGTGTCAGTACATCATTGCAACTGCAGCTGTTATTTTTACATAGCTGACTGTCTCGCCAAAGTAATTTAGGTATTTTTCCCCAAAATGAGACCATATACAGTGAAGGGCCAGTTGTAGGACAGATGACAATTTAAAATTTTCTGACCTTCCTCAGCAATAAATCCAGGACATCAAATATCCTGCTAAATGGAAATACATAATGAATTGCACCAAGAAATTGATTATCTGAAGCTTATTTGCACTACAGCTACATTATAGTAGTATCTTTAATATCTTTAGTTTTGCTATGGAGAGAGGAATTTGGCTGTCAATAAAGATTTTGTGCTATCTTAGGGAAGTTTCTCATCAGTTCAATTTTGTGATTAAAAGGTCTGAATGTACCACTGATTCTCTAAAATTAATTATCTTGTAATAAAGGAATACTTTAACTTCTGTATCAGATTCTACTGTGCAATGTACTGCGTAGTCAGGGTAGGAACTGCTAAAATCCATTTCCAACTTGCAAGCGTATGATGTGTCTCAGGATGTAGGTGTAGGACAGGTCACAATGGCTGACTAAATGTGTCGGTGAAAAGGGAAAGGGGTGAAAGAGGCAGGAGATGAATGAGCGGCCTTAACAGTTGTAGCACGTACAGGTTTCTTGGCCTTGTCTTATGAATAACAGCTATAGACTGCTTGACATTCACAAGACGGTCTTCAGGCTGTACTTAATAGCTTTATTTTTTAGGACTCATGCATGTCGTCTCTGTGTGGAGGATAGCTGGGGGAAATAATCAACATAGGGGTGAAATAAAATAAAGTAGTTCATATTTTCAGTTTTAAAAATTATAAAGGGAAAGAATTTCATTATCAAGTTAGTTTAATATAAATTTGCTCATCTTTAGCAATACTAAACCCCTAACTGTAATGCTTTATCTGCAGTTCTGCGGACTCACGCATGCTTAACTTCAAGCATATGTGTAGTAAGATGTTTTTAGGAGAGACACTGAGTAATGTTAATGCTGCACTATAATTCAAAAGGTTTTCTACCAGCAGTTCCTTTTCATAGGTTGTTTCAATCGTTTCAGGTAAGACAACTGTCAACTGAAAACTAATGTCTGTTTTTCATAAACATTTTCTTGAGGTTATCGCATTGTGAAACCACGTTTTCTTAATAATCAGGTTTTCTTTCACACCGGTTACATTGCTGCCTTTGTAAAAAGACTGTAATTTCACTGTAATAGCATTCATTAACTCATACTAGATGCATTTTTAAGCCTATTTTAACGTGAGAAGTGAACAGAGCTGGACTAGAAGTTAGGATTGGATCACAGCCTTCTCTTTTCAATCTAATTTTAAACAGCTTTCTCAACCACTGTGATTGTGTCGGCCACATTATTCATGCCCTTACTGCTGTCACAGTGCAACCAGTGTTGTCTGTCGTCTTCACACGAGCAAATAGGTTGAGAAGAGGTCATTTCCCTGCTGGTGATCCGCCTCGTCCCAACAATGTAGGAAGTGCAGCAAAGCTAATACATCTCTGAGGTTAGTGAGGGTGTTTTCCAGGAGGAGACTGGGGAATAGGAGATTATGGAAATCAGAGCTTTTCTAGGTATCATTTAATCATAACTGTGGAAGATGACCGTGTCCCAGGAGAACGGAGGAGGAAGTGGAAGGAAGCTCATCGCTGCAGCTGCTGCTGTGGCGTGATTTCCCAGGGCCAGGTCCCTGGTGCTCACCAAGACTGGAAGGCCTGCTGGGCGTTAGCGTGAAAAGAGGGAGTCATCCTCAGTTACGTCACATGTGGTGGTATGTTTTTACCTGTATAGTTACGTCTGTATGTAGATGTGCCTTTCTGGGTATAACAGTGATATACCTATGTACCTTTTGATTCACTATGAGAATCAGCAGAAGCTCTATGGCTCTGCACTTTTGTAATGCGGTATTTTTATTTACCTCGGAAGAGTTGGCAGCTATTGTGGTATTTATTAGGACCTTCTGGGCACTAAGAAAATTAAACAACTGAAACTGAAAACGACACTGCAGTTACATGTACCACCTTGCCATAAAGTGTACAGCCAGATTTAAGAGGAGGTATAGGAGGTATAGCAAATATGTTTTTTAACAAAGATTGTAAGAAGTGGAAGTTGTTGGCTTAAGAAAAGGCTGAGTGAAGATATAGCACTTTTGGTATGTATTAATTAAAGACTGTTGCAAAGAGAGGTGTAATCAATGTAGCTATAGTTAAGTCGTTCTCCAGCTCCACTGGGGATAGGATGGGCTTGAATCAAAGCAAAGGAGCTGCAAGTTAGACATAGGAAAACCTTTCTAGCCATGAGGTTAGAGGAACAGTGGAAGTGAATTGCCTGAGAAGGCTGGAAAACCCGTCTGGTGGTGGAGATTCTGTGAACTTCTGCTAAGAATGGTTTAGAGGTACTTAATCCTGTGACAGAAAGGTGGATTAAATGACCTCTTGAATCACCTTATTTTCTGTTATCCTATACAGAGAGCTAACTTGTGAGTGCTGATGTATTTAATAAATTCTCTTGCTAACTCCTTTTGTTCTTTCTAATAACTGAAAAATGCAAGATGTGCAATGTTTTTCAAACATCTCTTCTAAACATAGCTTTTCTTTTCCTTCAAAGTGAGGGGAAAATTATTTCTACATAAAAATCTTGCCACATGAAATGGTTATTTCTCTTGGCAGCTTTTCTTTCCAATGATTCACTGATTCCCTTCAAGAAAAGACAGCTAGATAAAACTATAAGGATAACCGAAGCAATGTATGTAACCAAAGCAATGTACGTAGCAGCAGAGTAAGAGCTAAAATGTCACGGTGTGTAAGTAAAAAGTAAAGTCTGGCGTAATGACTGATACGTGTATCTGGTCCCCGCATCTAAAGTCCATGGTGAGGAGGGAGGTTAAAGGCAAATGAGTTCCGTTTCTGTAGCGGTGGGGAGATCGGAAGTTAGAGTGCAATTGCAGACCCTTTGTCAGCAGAAACAAAAAGCCACCCGCCTGCTGAGTCTCATATTAATGTCTGTTCTCCTTGATCATAACATCACAGCATCTTTCCTTTGAATGTTGCTGTCTTTGAATCATTCATTGTTGCATCTTCTGCAAGGGAAAGCAGTAGTCCTAACATAATCCATATTTCATGAAAAGATAGCAAAGCACTTAAAAAACATGAGTAAGGACCAATTTTTCTACTTCACAGTAGACGTATTGAAAAGCAGAGCAAAAAGAAAGCCTCTAAACCAGTGATTCCTCAACCATTTCTTTAGTCTACTTTATGATGTAGCTGCAGAGATACTTGTGATTGCTAGCAGAACGGAGCAGGGTGGTGTGAGGCTAGGAATCTCGAAGGATATGGAAAAGGATGGGCATTCTCCTTCCCTCGACGGTGACCACAAATAAGCTTAAAATGGTGCATTAAAAATTAAAATTGGTGCATTAGACCACCCTTCCAATCGCTGATTTACAGAACTAGAAAAGAAAACCTAATCTCTTAGCCTCCAGGCCCTCGAATTTCATTAAAAAAAAAAACAAACAAAACCTACAACCAAATCTACCTTTCCTCTTTCCTTCAAATGTAATTCTCTAATTTTAAAGTGCCCTGTCAGTCTTGACTAATAATAATCATAAAAAATTATTCAGCTAGATCACTGCTAATTACTACGTTTCTATCATCTCTATTCTGTGGCCTAGTATTAGGAAATACTTTGTATGATCTAGGCACTTTCTTTTAGCGAGCTACCTGTTCTGCCCAGCTCTTCCACCTGTCTGATTGAGCTCTAATAGCTCAGAGACATCCTCACGATACTGCACTAAATATGACTGCTTTAGTCAGACAACAGCATGTAAAAAAAAAATGCAAAATGGTGAAGTAGTGAATGGTTAGTTCTATCTCTGTCCACCTAAAAATGGTCATACTCAGTTTAATGATCACTGAAGCAGTCATTAAAAATCTGAGCATTTCCCTGTCATCACAAATATGTATATATTTATACATCTACACAGATTCTGCTGCTCTCCTGGCCTTTGATGTGTGGCTCTAGTGTTTTAGTCTCTCGCTCTGATCTTCCCAGCTGGCACTGAATAAAATGCAGGCATCACAAGACTTGGATTAAAGTGCCAATTTCATTGTTGCCAATTCTATTGGACATAATTGAATAAATCTTCCCCTCCCTGAAAGGCTTCTAGATTTCTACATACAGTACTGATTAAAAAATTACCAGTGAGGCTGTACGTACTTAATTACTAGCAAGACTGAACTTTTCAGAAAATGTGCATCTTACTTCCAGTCTGAGTTAGTCTTCCATAACTAATACGCTTCCCCCCCCACAATCATTCTCACTACCTGGTCAAGTTGCATGCTACTAAATAAGATACTTTATGCTACCTTCATCAACAACAACACTGAGAGAAATAAAATGTACTTTACCATAAGCCCACAATGATATGCATTAGTTATATTACTCTCCTTAATTATTTATTAATTGGATTCTATATTAACCATTCCATTAACTTTCTCTAGATCCGCATCATGTTCACAAGTTTGTAATTACCTGAATTATCTCATTTACTTCTAAAAATGTCCTTAGGTTTCTTCAGGTCCTCTGAAAGCTGCCATAGTTTCCCAACGAACTGGAAAAAGGATATATATGTCCCCTAGCCAGCTCTTCTAAAATAACTGGATACAAATTACACAGAATCGCAAGTATCACATTATGAACCTTAGTATCAACTCATTAATGTCATCCTAAATTAGCTTTGATATGGAAATATTTAATAGTCTCAGCTATACCAAACATCTGTCTCTTCCCAGATACACAACAGAAATGCTTATTGATCTCTTTTTAATTAACTGTTACTAAAGCCACGATTTCCCTCTAGTAATGAATCACTATCAGAATTCCTGCAGCTTTGGTTTACTCAGGAAAAAATCTTACTCCTTTTATTCCTAACAATATTGGCAATAGCTTGTTCTTTGTATCTGTTTTTCTTGATCAAAATCCTACATTCTTAACTTCTGGCTTATTTTCAGTATTATTCTTTTTTATGCAATTCTAACTTTAAATTTGCTTGGTGTTTTAGTTTATATGATATTCCTTCTGAAAAAAAAGGTGGTGGATTTTCCAAACAAGATTGATGCTTAGAGAAATATTCTTAATAAACGTTCATAGTTTTCTGCACTCCCCCTCCCCCCACCACCTCCGTGTTATAGTTTTAATTATTTTCCCCTTGGAAGAACTGACTTATTTTAAAGCTACAAATACAGTGGTTTGGATGTTAATCATGCTTGCAGGTAACAGTATAAACTATCGTGATTTCTTGTACAAAAGTTACACTGATTTTTAGGTTTGTGATCTGTTGTTTTTCATATGCTAAGATGACTTCTTAGAGAATCTGCTTGTGCCAGACACAGCATTTTTTGTTAGCGAGAAATCTTTTGTCTCTAAACACTTCGTAGATAGCACTGTCTCTCCCCTCCTGTGCCCACATATGTTACTCAGAATTTAGTTATTCATGATAATGTTGATTTTCACTGCCTTCCATTTTGTACCATACAGGTGCAATTGTCTTGGGATTTTCATTTGATTCAGTAGATTGTAGTAGACACCTATTAGTAAACTACCTAGTATTTATGATACAGCACTAATTTCATAAGCATTTGGCATCATGTTGCTCTTAAGCTGTCAGCAGCAGTGTAATTTTTCACATAAATTGCCATTTTCCTTTCTTTTTTCCAAGTTGCTTCTTTATAAACATCTTAGAACAATTTTTTTAACAACCCAAGAATTAGACTCGCCCTACCAGCTTTCAGTAGTACCATCTAGGCTTTCTGGTTTATAGCCCAAGCTCCCAGTGTTGTTGTACAAACCAGTAAGCTACCTCTTTATTATTCTCTAATGTCAACGTGAGTTCAGGATGCTGAAGACCTTATATGTCCAGCATTAGTTTGCATTAGCAGGGACAACAGCATAGGGTACCAGACGTTCCTACTGATGTTGATGACAACACTTGCACTGGGACAGAGTCTCTGCTAGAGCTGTAGAACGTGCAGCTGGTGACGTCGAATCCATGTAGATATAAGGATGGATTTGGGCTCACCCAGTTGTGGGGCTGTTCTGCAAAAAACTAGGATAGCCTTTTTATGATGACTGCCAGCCAAACTGCATCACATCTCACCATCATTTCTAGGAAAACAAGAAATAAAGTCCCGTGAAATGCTCTGATTGTAATGAAAACACATTTTTTTTAAATGTTTCCAACCATCTCAGTTGCTCGACCCACTTTCTGAACCACTGCACCCTCTAATGGGGTAAAACAGATTGACTTTCAAAGCAGCCAATTTATTTTTATATTGTTTATATCCTTATAGGCATAGTATACCAGCCCATTCTTTTGACAGTAAAATAAGCACAGTTTCGCTGAATGTAGATCACAGGGGAGGTGTGAATATCCAATAAAGACTTTATATGATTCATCTCTTCTCTGGGTTAATCAAAAGTATGTAAATAGCTGTATACATTCATGGTGAAATTAGAAGGGAATTTTTACGAAATCATAAAAGGAGAATTTATTTAACTTCTAAATCCAGAAAGAAGCATGACTGGTTTTGGTTTTTTTTCCTTATTGTGTGAAGCCATCTCATTTTACTAAAGCTTTGTGGGGAAGTAAAAGTTTGAACAATGAAAGCGAGATGAAACAGACACTTAACCATGATGTTGCATCTTGTCAAACAGGTAATTCTCTAATGGACCAATGAAAGCCAATGATGACAAGTTGTGGTCAACAGTCCTTGAATGTGCTGATGGTTCTGCTTTCATTACTCTTGTCAGCAGGTAACTTTTATACTTTGAATTTATCTTTCGCTAATGTGTGCCACAGGGAAAAATTAGTTGCAATTTAATACTGGCTTCCTACAAAACAAACAAGGTCAAACAGATTGTTAATAGAGCAAAAAGTAAATAAAGCGTTTTTGTATTTAAGAACTGGAAGCTGGAATTTGAAGTGCAGTTGAAAATTCAGTTTAAGAAGGAAAAGGTGGTGGGACACTGACATGGTAAAGCAGGCTGAAAATTTAAAGGAAACAAAGCTACTGTTTTGATATGCTAGTTTTTCAGCTCATCTAAAAGAAAAAAGCAAGCTCTGGACTGCCGTACGATCCAACCATTGAGCTAAATAACCGTCTATTGGAAGCAGAGCAAGTCGGGATCCAATTGTGTGTTTTTATATGTGCACGCAAGAGAATGTAAGCATGTGAAGGATTCAGCTGGGAACTTCAGCTATTCTTGAGATCAATACATGTTAGATACCATGTAACTTGTCTTATATATACTTAAGAGAAAAATGCATGACATCATGGTACACAAATATTATGTTATTTTCCTGAATCTAAAGAATTGACTGGACCGGGGAGTGGTTCCAGAGATTCTTCTCCTGACGCTTGGTAGATCTGCCCTAGATGTTTGCTACTAGTACACAGAAAGGATTTGTGCAGAAATCTGTAAGTTGTTAGACTGAGAATTAGTTGAATGCTATGGTTATTAGTTGCATTCATTCTTCAGGAGTGATTTATGACATTAAGGTTTCTGTAATTATGAATGAATATTTTAAAAAATAGTAATTAAAAAGGTTCTTAGTCCAAATAGATTTGATCCTACTAGTTTTTAAGTCTCAGTACAACCTCTTTTATCCTCCATTCTTCAAGCACTTTTTAATCCAAACATATTTTTTTTTCCATCACTGCTCCTTATTCCCTTGTACTACATCACATCCCTAACCACCATACTTAAAATTTTACCAGGCATTATGTATCTTAAAGTATCCTTGTGTTCCAGTAAGATTGTTACTACTTTGTCTGCGTAATGCCTATAATACTCCGTGTTAGATCCTCATCAATTAGTTCAAGTGTGCGTTTTGTTGCCCAGTCTCATTGCTTGTTTGCAAGCGTTCGAGTTGATTCTTGCTAATGATAGTTCGTTATCTAGCTATAACTGACACAGTCCTTTTGGTAACAGTGTTACAATGTTATCAACTAGACTACTTCCTGCCTAATCTTAAACTAGTATTTTCCTTTAGAGTCCTTCCACGGATACCCCTACGTATGGCGCTGCATCCCAACTTATGTCACTACCCTCCTCCTAGTCAGGCACAGGGGCTGTGGCAGCTTCTTCGTTGTTTTCCAGGTTAAAGTCACTTCAGAAAGCTCTTTCCCTGGTGCCCAAATGAAGCCAGTTATTCAAGACGACTTCAGTGAATGTATCCCAGCGATCAAACATCACAAAACTTTTCCAGCTGCTCCAGTCTCTTCTCGTGATTTTTGTTAAGTTTTCATACCTTTGCCGCTCTTTATAGGGGACTTCTACTAGAGACCTCCTGAGATCCCACTTCTCTAACTATTTTCCTCAAGACGGTATAAATACCTGTGTTCCAGTTGAATGGGACACTGTGATTACAACATGTGTGCAAATAGAAGTAGTCAGCGACTGGTACCTATACACACTTAATTCCCTCAAACCCAGACATAAAGCCAGTGTTCTGATATTTTTTTCTCTTAGAAGAAAAGCACTGCCTCTGAAGTACAGTGTTTTTATTTGAAAGTAATTACGTATAGTTTTTACTTCTTACAGAATTTATCTATTAACATCACAAACTATTGTCTTTGTAAATGTGTACCTTATCTTCTTGTTGCTCCTTGGCTATTGGTATTTTATTATCTGACATCCATTCTTAGCATGTAGAATACAGGCTTAATTTGAAATCATCACAAGCCTTTCATGGCAGCCTAACTCTGCTCCTTGGAGAATTTTACTACTGACATCTGTAGGAGTGGGTTTAGGTCATTGCTAACTCACGCACATTTTACAGGATTAAATTTATTATTATTTTGCAGCCAGCATGAATGTAAATTTTTTTGTCCAAGATGGGTGAACTTCCATAAAGGAGAACTACTGGCTTTATGCAGTGAAAATGACACGGGAAAAAAAGGATGCTACTCTCAATGGAATGATATGAACATCATTTTTAAACTGAGGTGAAATGAAAATCTAATGGCAGGACTCCTTCTGAGTTGCCTAGATTTACAGACTTTTGTCTGTAAGATCATGCTTTACTTCCAAGTCTTTGATATACTAAGATTCACAGTCTTGGTACTAAATTTCTAAAATCCTTTTGCATGGTTGAAAACTGCACTCAACAATTGGAAGCGTAACTTTCACTGGCTCCACAGCCGGAATGGAAGTAAGGGCAGGAGTAACAGAGCAGTTCCCAGAGCAGCTCTTCTCGGAGCCCAGCTTCGGTGTGTCAGAACAGGAGAGAAGCAGTGACGGTGGCAGTGGAGCAGAGGCGTGGTCAGGTACCGAGGTCGTGGCTCGGAATGAAGATGAATTTTGGCAGCTTTAGCAGCGTGGTTAGGAAGGAGATGCAGTTGCCTAACGTGGGCAAAATGCTCTCGGGGCAGGGACAAATAATGCTGAAAAGAAAGGCTTCAGTTCAGAGTAGGTAGGCTATGGCTCCATTTAAAAAAAAGATGAAATTGGATTGCGAATACTGAAACTTCGGACTGATTTTATTTCAATGCTATCAAGATCACAATGGCGTGCAATTTTAGGATTTGTGAACGCTTACTAGTTGTACTAGCCGCACAAGGAATGCATAATAGAGGGAGGAGCAGCAGGCAGTCGTGCCAGAGGAGTACCCTTTCTGACCAGTAACTCTTAGATTTGCTTTGCAGTAATGTTGATACTTATATTCATTTAATGGATTGAAACACATATATAAAATCAGGGATGACAGCAAGGCTTATATTAACAAGCAAAAATTGACAGATTATTTGCACATTACAGTAGTTTTTTCTTTGAAATTATAGGAAACGAATGTCCATACAGCAAAATTATCAGAGGATCTCAAATGGTTGGCATTGTGCTAAGTAAAATGCATACATGTGAATATTTCTGTGGATCCATATGGAAAGCTTATAAAGACCAGCCATTCTGAAAGCCTTGGGGTTTTAAAAGTGTAGTAGCTAAATTAAAAATTTAATCAGCATTACATAGATCTCTAACTGTGAACAGATAGGGAAGTAAGTTTGATGTACACTGGCTGTTCACTTTTTAAGGTAGAGTAGATAAATCTTAAGGTGAGCTTAAATCAGTCATTTGAAGCACGACAGACACTTCTCATCTCAAAATTAGTAAGAACAGAGATAGGAGCGTCTATTATCACTTATCTGTTCAATAATACTTTTCAAAAATAGTATGAGAATTTGCACATGCAACTCCACTTCAGAAACAGCTGCCATCTTTGCAACAAACAACTTAGGAGCCTTTCAGGTACAATACTTTTATCTGAAGCATTTCTGTAGAAATAAGGCTCTTTAATCCTCAGGATTTAAGCAAAGTTATTTTCAGGAAAAATACTTTTTTAATAAAAAAGACACACTTTGTTTATTGAATCTCTCAAAGAGAAGCAAAGACAGCAAGTAAAATTACACAGATTACAATAAATGGATACTGTTTTTTCACTGTGTACTAGGTCTGGCTGGGATGGGGTTCATTTTCTTCACAGCAGCCTGTATGGTGCTGTCTTTTACACTGGTGACCAAAACAGTGTTGGTAACACACCAGGATTTTAGCTGCTGCTGAAGAGCCCTTACAGAGGGTCAAGGCCACTTCTGTTTCTCATTGTGCACCCCAGCAGGGAGGCCGGGGCGCGCAGGAGCCTGGCGGGGGACAGAGCTGGCACAACTGACCCGAACTGGCCAAAGTGATATTGCGTACCACGTAACGGCACGCTCAGCGATAAAACTGGGGTGGGAGTTGATCCAAAAATTGCTCAGGGCCTGGCTGGGCATCAGTCTGCTGGTAGTGATTGCTTTAGCATCACTTGTGGGTTGGGCTTTTTTGTCGTTGTTGGGGTTTCTTTTTTCCTTATTCATTTATTAAACGGTCTTTATCTCGACCCACGAATTTTCTCACTTTGCACTTCTGATTCTCTCGCCTGTCCCACTGGGAGGGGGAGTGAGCAAGCAGCGGTGTGGTGCTTAGCTGCCTACCATGGTTAACCCACCACACACTGACTACCAAATTCAGGCTGTAATTCAATCATCATGTTATGCTCTTATTTGTGCATTTATTTTAGTCACTGACACACATTCTCCTATTTAAGGATTTGCTTAGGACTACATTTTATTACAGGTATCACTCCTCCTCTGACCTGATGTTATCTTCATTCTCCCTTCATTCTTTAGTCGATCCTTCCCCCGGTTTTCATCCCCAAAGTTTGGGGTTTGTTTTCCTTTTAAAATGAGCAAAGGACCCTTCTAGGGATCAGGGGGCACTTTCACATGTGCTGTTAAGTAAATCACTTTGCAGTGACGAGCAAGCTAAACTTCTTAGGGTCCTATAGCCCTCTAGTGCATTCTCATAATGCAATGTCTTTCTCAGAGCACTGAGTAGTTTCAGAAGCATGGAAGTAGTCGATTGCTTATGAAACATAAAGAACTAGTTTTAATTCTTATAACATGCACTAGATATATATACAAGTCGGGTATAACCTTGCAGGGCTGCTGTTCACTTGTAGTAGCTTAACATGGGTGTAATCACCTAAGCTACATTGTATTAATAACATATGAAAAATTACATTTTTGCTATCCTGTTATTTGCAAAACTAGTTTTACAATAAACATCTTCCATTAAAATGTGCCAAACTTGAAACCACCGTCTACATTGGAGGCTTCAAAAATTACTAACGTGTAATTAGTTGTAATAATGTAACTTTTTAAAGGAAAAATAAGTTAATGTATCTTTAGCCATAAAAGGCATTATACCTGCATTTTGAAAAAAAATGATGATTCTGTTGATAATGCATGATAAACAACATTTGTGTTGCATTCTGAGGCTTTACAGGTATCAAAGAAAATTTTGTTTCCTAGGAGCAGCTGGCATAATCAAAGTGCAGATATTCCAGCTAAGAAGGAATAAGGGAAGATGGCTAAAAAGAACTGTCAAACTGATCACTTTAGATCAGTTATATTTTCTCTACAGCTGCAACTGAAGTAGTGCATCCATTAAGCCATCTACTTCTGAAAGTTATCCTTCAGCTGGATAGGGAGAACACTGGACAAGGTGGGGAGAAAAAACCCAAACACAAATGTTCAGGACATAAGCAGCACTAAAGGAGAAGAATGGAAAGTCGTTTTTCTTACTATAGAGAGTTTATCGCACAGCTTTTTTGATATAGCACATATGTATCTTCCTCTGAAGCATCTGAAGCTGGCCATTTATCAGAGAAGGATTAGATGGGTGTTCTGCTGGATACTGTAAACAAAAATACCATGGATAAACATCACTATTGGAAATGCAGTGCTACACTAGGAAGGTTACCCCTTCACTTGCATTTATTAGGTCCAATAATAAGACTTACTTTCTGTTTGTTGACATCAGGCATGGACTTACCTTTTTTCCTAGTGGTGATGCCTAGTGGAACTACAGGCATTGTAATGCATGTAATACGCACCCTTGCAAGCTGATATCAAACATTTACAAAACACTCAGGGACCTTTATAGGTGCCTAACCACGTGCATCTGATGCCATTTGACTTGCCCCAGGTCATCCATGTGTGCACCAGGCCTACAAGAGACCTGCATCTCCTCCACTGAAAGCTGGAGACCAGACAGAACAGCCTAGGGAAATCTTAGCTGGCACTGGAAACCTGGATTTAAGTAACTGAATCAAGCTCCTGTTCTTGTTGGAAATCAAATACTTCGTTAAAAGTTCTATTTAGTTTGTGAATTTCTCCCATGCCATGTTTCTCCTCCATTGTTTTCCAGATTTAACTTTTCCAAAAACAAATGATAGGTAGTTAAAACTAAAATGATGATGGGACAGAGTGCAACCTCAGCAAGCTTCCCGTTAATACAGCAGCGGGAGGAGCGGCTGATAGGCATAGGGTTGTGCTGCCATCCAGAGGGACCGGGCAGGCTGGAGAAGTGGGCTGGCAGGAACCTCATGAAGTTCAACTCGGGGCAGTGCTAAGTCCTGCACCTGCCTGGGGAGGAACAGCCTCAGGCACCAGTATATGCTGGGGGCCAGCTGGCTGGAAAGCTCTTTGTGGCTCCATTAGTAGGAGTGCTGCCAGCAGGTGGAGGGAGGTGAGCCCTCCTCTCTGCTCAGCACTGGTGAGGCCACACCTGGAGTGCTGTGTCCAGTTCTGGGCTTCCCAGTACAAGGGAGAGATGGACCTACCGGAGAGAGTTCAGCAAAGGGCCGCTGAATGACGGATGTGACTGGAGCATCCCTCATACGAGGAAGGGCTGAGAGAGCTGGGACTGTTCAGTCTAAGGAGGAGGAGGCTCGGGGGGATCTTATCAATGTATATAAATACTGAAGGGGGGGATGTAAAGAAGACGGAGCCAGGCTCTTTTGGGTGGTGCCCAGTGACAGGACCAGAGGCAGTGGGCACAAACTGAAACAGAGGAGGTTCCCTCTGAATGTTAAGAAATGTTTTTTCATTGTGAGGGTGACTGAGCACTGGAACAGGTTGCCCAGGGAGGTTGTAGAGTCTCCCTCCTTGGAGATACTCAAAAGCCACCTGGACATGGTTCTGGGCAACTGGCTCTAGGTGGCCCTGCTTGAGCAGAAGGGTTGGACCAGATGACTCCGGAGGTCCCTTCCAACCACAACCACTGAGTTTTGAAAAAAAACTTAATCAATCCTGAAACAGTTTTATTATTGCTATGTTAATTAAGGAGGGGTGCTGGGAAGTAAGTACTTGTTCAAACAAATATATGTTCATACAATTACATGCTTTGCGGATTTTGCAACAGACTTTGAACATGCAGATCTGTTGCAAGCGTTAACAGAGGATTTTGAAAACCTAAGTCTAAAGAAAGACAATTTCTTTACTGATTATAGCATCCTCAGATTTGGAACACACATTTTTCCCAGGCAGGGCAAGAACAGATAGGTAATTAGTTTTCTCAGTATCTGTGTTCCTTTAGAAATAGCATTTTTCTAGCACTTTCAGTTCCTGACTGAATTAATCTACAAAAGGATTTTCTCTTTTGTTACAGTAACGATGACAGGTATGTGTGTGTGCATGTGCCAGTATGTATATGTATATATATATATATAAATGTAAAATGTTTAGAGTAGTTTTCCTTCACGCAGAGGGCAGTACAAGTTACCTTGTTTTCTCTTCAGTTTAGTACTCTGTTTTTTGTTCTAGGTTCTGTCTATACACACAAAGAAGTAATCTCCACTGTCATAGTCCTTAATATGTGACTAGACCTACAGAGAGTGAGAGATTCTTGAAATTAATGTATTTTATAAAATGGAGAAACAAAAGTGTTAGGAATTGGCTTTTTTTAAGCAACATAGAAAGAAATGAGGATTCGATGGGCAAGGTGCACAGATGCAATTACAGATCAACAAGGACTATGTGCAGAGAGTTACTATACAGTTGAGCTAAGTCCATGCAAGTCATTATCTGTAACCTCTTCTACTGGTAAACTGATAGAAAAATCATACACCAAGTTACAAGGGTTAATTCTGTCAGTCTGAAGTGAATATTCTTTATTAATTGGTACAACGTTATGAAGTGCAGGTACCCACAGCATCACTGTGCCTCTGTTCTCTAATCAGAGTAAAAACGTTTCACTGCTAAGAGTATTAAGACTCTTGACTTCTACATTTCACTTTCCTTAGAGTGTAAGGCCTCTGGGGGGGTCTGTACTGTACACACAATCTCAAGTGATGCCATAAGGCCTACCGTAACACAAACTATAAAACAGTTAAAACGCTGGCAGTATGTGGAACCAAATATTGTCTCTTACAATACAAGACTTCTCAGATCGACCACGAAGTGGCGTGTGGTTGCTCATGACCATACTGAAAGGGATCTATCTGCATCCTGCCCCTCTTCACGGTTGATTAGCTCAGGGAAACTAAGATGATTGCAAAGCTTCCAGTTCAGAGCTGTTTGCTACCAGTAGGCTTACAGCATGGTCGGAGGGCTTGCATCGGCCCACAGTCTCACCACGTAGATGTAACCACAGTGTGCCTGTCGCCACGCAACAATAAGCCTCAAAACTGCACAGCTGTATTTCTATTAGTTCTATCTATTTGCAGATTCAAAGTTGTTTTGTAATTACTATTTTTGGCAGAATAATCCTTATCAAAGAATGACCTTTACAGTAGAGACAATATTTTCTGTCAAGAACAGTGACTGTAAATCAAGTGCCATCAAACTTTTATTGCAGTTTTTACATAGACTTTTTGTTTTGATGTAGCCATCCCAGAAGAATCAAACATGAACATTGTTGGGTGGTTGTGGATATCCATATATTTAGAACAGCAGTATGAAAATGTTTCCCTAAATATTTTTGTGCTTCTTGGCATGGAGGGCATTTCTTCTCTTCCCTTAAAACAAATAATAGTAATCAGAAACATAGTAACAATAAAAGTCAGGAGAGGCTAAATATTGTGATCTTCTAGTACTCAATGTTATGATGTTGAAAGTTCTGAAGTATTTATGTTTTTCAGAAATCAAGCAACTGTTTAAGCTTAGCCAATGAAAAATTATAGTTCATAACATACAGATAACACAAGTGACTCACAAAGCCAATATTGTTCTTTGTTTTACAGTGCTGTCCGCACATTTTCGGGTCTGCGAGCCATATACGGACTACAAAGGTCGCTACCACTTTGGGTTTCACTGCCCCCGTCTTTCTGACAATAAATCTTACATCTTTTGCTGTCACCATAACAACACAGTATTTAAATACTGCTGCAATGAGACAGAATTTCAGACTGTTATGCAGATGAACTTAACAGGGAACGCAGATGGATATATGCATAAGTAAGTAAATGAGTTTTAAAGTACTCTTCACCAAACTGTTCCTGGTCTAATAACGTAGTCTGAGGTGTACTTAATGATGGAAGCAATTAGAATAATTGCACATACAGAAAAACATTACTAAAAGGTTTTTGCTGTTACAGAACTCCTAAAAGAAAGGATATTTTAGCTTTGGTTTCTTTGCTTTGACATGGGCTATAAACATTGCTAGGAGAGCATGTATGTAAAAGTTGCATATAAATGTAACAAATATAAAGTTACATATAAAAGTTAGAAAAGTCTTTCCCCCAACCCCAGTCTGATCCAAACTATGTTTAAAAGTCTATCAGTAAAAACAAACCCGAAAGCTGTCCGCAGGGGAGAGAGGGAGTGAGTTGACATTTTCCATATCGACTCAAATGCACTATTTTGAATCTCTGATGTTTTGAATATAAATCTCTTGTAATCACTGACCTTGGGGAACAGAATGTAGTTGTTTATATACCAACAATGTGTGGTCTCCTTGCCTGTTACCTGCGATACTTCCATGTACTGCTGGGCCTATCCTCTAAGGTAAATGTCAGTAACTTTTTTTCTAAAGAAGTAATAAGTAGCAAGTAGATCTTTGTTACTGATTACCTATTTGCTATGACAAAATCTTCACTTGTGGTCCGTCTCCTATTTAGTATTTGACATTCTGGCCACACTAATCTGCTGCAATTTCTCTTGGTGCAGAGGGCAACCTGCAGCTGATGTAAACCCCCAAGGTCAAATTCTGATCTATCTGCTTTCCCCTGCCATTTTATTCTGGTATCCAGCCCCTCCGGGGCAAGGAAGGAGCAGATTAAAGAGAACTGGAATTCCAGTCTATCGATTTTTCTTTACAACAGGGATTTTAGTGATTTATTCTGCAGTGCGAAAGTCAGTTGGTGTGTTGTCATTCATTCCTATGGAAGCAGGTGCTAGGCTGCTAGGAGACTATGGTGCGGGAATACTGATGTCAGCTCTTTTAACTCACTGTGTGCAGCTGCGTCCAGCAGCAGCCAGCTCACGGAATTAGCAAACTGCCATCTTCTTCAACAACCACTTCTCATACAGCTCTGCCTAGAGAAGTTTGAATCTTGCGTAGATGTAGAAGTTGCACATGTCACAACCCAGACTGGACAGACCAGGGAGTCGTGTTTAATTCGAAATTCCCTCGGGCTAAATTAAGGTGAAATGACACCAAA